>VMYD01000099.1:832500-1107500 GCA_007663325.1 Eucalyptus pauciflora | reverse complement strand
ATATTTTTGCCTCAAATTTTGTGACATAAACATGATTTTTGATATGCAGTCTTGCAACCTGTGAATTTCTCTGAATTTAAGTGTGATGTTCCCATACTGAATGATGAAAACTATAAAGTTTGAAAGGAGTTAGTTCTTCTTCAATTGGGGTGGATGGAAATTGGCTATGCTATAAGGAAAGACGAACCACCTGCTCCTACTGATTCGAGCACTACAGCTGAGATAGTCCTTTATAATCAATGGGAGCGGTCTAAACGTGTTAGTGCGGTGTTTATAAAGGCTAAAATATCTCATAGTGTTTGTGGTTTGGTTGCTCAACATAGCAATACTAAGGTTTTATTGGAGGCCATTGATGCGCAGTTTGAGACTTCAGAGAAAGCACATGCCATGACCTTGATTATGAAGTTTTCATCATTAAAGCTCACTAGTGTTAGAGGCGTGCGTGAGCACATCATGCAAATGAGGGACATTGCAGCTCAACTTAAGAACCTTGAGGTTGAGATATCTGAATCTTTTCTTGTGTATTATATTCTGAACACTCTCTCGCAATAGTATGCACCTTTCAAGATCTTTTACAACACACATAACCATAAAACGATCAATTAATGAACTTATGACCATGTGTGTTCAAGAGTAAGAAAGATTGATTATGGAATTAGGAGAAAGTGCTTATTTGGCAACACAATGAAAGAATAAGGGCCATGGCAAGCATAAGGGAAAATGTAAGATGCCTTCCCAAGCTAACATTACGAAAGAATCCAAATGTTTCTTCTGTAAAAAGAAAGGGCATATAAGGAAGGATTGCGTCAAATTTAAAGCTTGGCTCGAGAAGAAAAGTAATCAAATCTCTTGTGTTTATTATGAATCTATTATGGCTGATGTGAGTTACAACACTTGGTGGATTGATTTTGGATCTACAATCCACATTTTGAATTCCTTGTAGGGTTTTCAAAACCATAGGAAACTAGTGGGAAGTGAACAAAGCATCTATTTAGGAAATAAGATGCGTTCACATGTGGAAGCTATTGGGACATGTAGACTTGTTTTCCATGCGTTCACAAGTCCTTGTGGACTGAAGCACTCAGGATGGCAGTGTACATATTAAACTGAGTTCTGACCAAGGTTGTCCCAAAAACACCTTTTGAGTTATTTAAATGTTGGAAATTGAGTTTGCAATATGTACACGTTTGGAGATGCCAATCTGAAGTAAGAGTTTACAATCAACAAGAAAAGAAGTTGAACAGAAGGACCATAAGTGAGTATTTCATTGGATATGCCTAAAGGTCCAAGGGATACATGTTTTATTGTTCATCCCACACCACTAAAATTGTGGAATCAAAAAACGCTAAATTTTTTGAAAATGACTTGATTAGTGGGAGCGATCAATCGAAGGACCTTGTTCCTAAAAAAGATCATTTAGACACTTAATCTTCCACCTCAAGTATAAGGTTAGTTATTGTTCATAATGCCCCCCTCAGTTCAACCGGCTATTGAACAACCAATCGCTGAAGTTCTATAACCTGTTGATATTGATATAGTAGATCCAGTTGTTCAGCAATTATTGAAAACTATTAAACAACTGGTTGAGCAACACACTCCTCAAGAGAATGTTGATGCAACATTAAGAAGATTTGTTAGAATAAGGAAATCGGCAATTCCTAATGACAATATTGGAGCTGAGAATGGTCCTGAAACTTTTTCACAAGTCATGGACAGTGATAAATCCAATTTGTGATATAATGTCATGAAGAAAGAGATGAGTTCTATGGCATCTAACAAAGTTTGGGATTTGGTTGAGTTGCCTGATGGTGCAAAGGCCATTGGTTGTAAATGGGTCTTCAAAACTAAGAATGATTCATTGGGTAACATTGAAAGATATAAATCTAAACTCGTTACCAAATGATTCACTCAAAAGGAAGGAATCCATTATATGAAAGCTTTTTATCCTGTATTTAAGAAAGATTTTCTTCATATTGTTTTAATATTGGTTACCCATTTTGATATGGAATTATATCAGATGAATGTGAAAACGGCATTCCTCAATGAAAAACTAGAGGATAGGGTTTACATGAAATAACTTAAGGATTCTCCTCTAGTAAAGGTGAGCATTTGGTGTGCAAGCTTAATAAATCTATATATGACTTAAAACAAGTATCTCGCCAATAGTACTTAAAGTTCCATGATGTCATCTCTTTATTCGGTTTTGTTGAGAATGCCATAGATCAATGGATAGACTAGAAGGTCAGTGGGAGCAAAATTTGTTTCCTTGTGCTATATGTGAATGATGTTCTACTTACAACCAATGATAAGGGGTTGCTACATGAGGTGAAATAATTTCTCTCTAAAAGTTTTGACATGAAGGATATCAGTGAGGCGTCTTATGTCATTGGCATTAAAATCCATAGAAATAGACCTCGATGAATTTTAGGACTATCTCAGGAAACCTATATCAATAAGGTCCTAGAGAGATTTTGGATGAAAGATTGTTCACTAAGTATAGCACCCATTGTGAAGGGTGATAGGTTCAATTTGAATCAATGCTCGAAGAACGATCTAGAAAGGGAACAAATGAATAACATTCCATATGCTTTTGCTGTCAGAAGCTTGATGTATGTTCATGTTTGCACTTGGCTTGACATCGCTTTTGCTGTGGGAATGTTGATAAGATATTAGAGTAATCCAGGTATGGACCATTGGAAAGCTGCAAAGAAAATGATGAGATACCTTCAAGGTACCATATGTTACATGCTTATGTATAGACAGACTAACAACCTGGAAGTAATCGGTTATTTGGATGTAGACTTCGTAGGTTGCGTTGATTCTCGAAAATTGACATTTAGATACATTTTTATGTTAGCTGATGGAGCTGTATCATGGGGAAGTGTGAAGCAAACTTTGACTGCTATTTCCATAATGGAGGCTGAGTTCATTTTTTGTTTTAAGGCTACCTCACATGGTGTATGGTTGAAGAGTTTCATTTATGTGTTTAGAATTGTTGATTCTATCTCTAAGCCATTAAGAATATATTGTGACAATTCAGCTACGATTTTTATAGCTAAAAATGCCAAAAAGTGGTAATTGAAGTAAGCATATCGACATCAAGTATTTAGTTATAAGGAAACGTGTTGAGGAGAATAAAGTGGTCATAGTACATTTAGCATTGAATTAATGATAACTAATCCTTTAACTAAGGCATGCCACCAACGAAATATAAAGATCATGGAAATAGGTCCCATCTGTTAGGACTAGAATTAGCAACTAGAGGGGGGTGAATAGGTGATTAAAGCAATTTTATCAATTTAATCCGAATGAGAGATTAATGAATGAAAACCAACAATTGCAGCAAATGAAAGTAATAAAAGATAAAATGATTAGGGATAGAGAATCAAGACTCCAGATTTATAGTGGTTCGGCTTAGACCAAGCCTACGTCCACTCTCCTGCATGGACAGCCCTTCTGGCTGGATTTCACTAAGAATCAAAAAGAGTGATTACAGTCTCACGCTCTTGAGTCCACAGTGTAGAAACTCTACTACTCTTCCTCAATGTCTCACTACAGTATGATCTCTCTTTTGATTACATATAACACTCGAAGAATAAGATCACAAAATATAAAAGGAGATTCAGACTTTGGAATTCTTCTATCCGGCACCCTTCAACAACTGGAGCATCTATCTTAAATACTTATTCATGCCTTCATTACCGTTGGCACCTTCCAAAGAAGTTCTTTCAATCAACCCGTTGGACAGAATCAATTAGAGAGATCTCAAGCTATTTAAGGTAAGTGTTGATAGCCCATCAATCATGCTCGCCCATACAATCAGGATCTTGGTTTCCATAAGTAGATCCTTCCAAATATAAGTTGCGAATCCTTAGAGAATCTATATAAGTTCGAATATGAAAATAAGATCTTCTAGTGCCGAATCTAGTAGAAATATATTCTCTAGCCGTTAGAGTAAAAACCATATACGATCAAAATAGAAGTTGGTCTGGAGACTGTCCATGAGAGTAGACTTTGAAACTTGAGTCTTGCTAGCTTCAGACTTTGTTAGTAGAGTCTGTAAATCTTCATACTTTGATCTTCAGACTTTGACAGTAGAGTCTGTAAGTCTTCAGACTAGAGTGAGGAAAATGTTTTGTCAACTTTAAAATACCTGAAGAGAATTTATCCAACAATCTCCCCATTTTTTATTGTGACAAAACTTTCCTGCAAATTTGAATATTATTGCCCTGCAATACAACTTTTAAGCAAGCATTGATATCTCATAAAAGATTAGAATAAAAATAGTAGAAGTTATCATGTACACAGATGTCTTGTACACAGACTTACCCTGTACACAGATCTGCATCCACAGAAACCTCATTAGTCATGTGCATATATTACTATCTTTATCTAATTTAATAGCTTAAAGTAATGCAATAATGAGCACACATTCAAAAACTCAAGATAAAGTCAAAATATCAATCACAATCATAACAAATCAAAAAAGATGTTTAAAAGTGAAGATTTGGTTAGGAGTGAGGATATAGTGAAAGTCTTGAAATCTGCAAAGTCTTCTCCCCCTTTTTGTCAGCATTAAAAGGAATTCAAGGAGCACGAGGAATGCGAACAAGTTGAAAGTCTTCCATAGACTTGACAGTTCCTTCTAGCTTCCTCAAATCTTCCTGTAGTTGAGTAAGAGCAATGCCTTTGGCAATGGCCTGAACCTGACGCTGAACCTCTTTAAGCTAATCATGCATGGTGATGAACATTGCATGATTCTCATTCCGCAGAGTCTAAAATTCACACCCCATAGCATAGATTTGGCCTTTGAGGTCCAAGATGATCTCAAGCAGTCTTCCAAAATCTGAATTTTCAGTCTGTGTGCTTGCGTCAACTCGGTCTGATGGTGGAGTCAAGCCAGTGTGAATATCAGCAGGGAGATCAATATTTGGAGATGATGCCTCTCCCTCAGGAAATTGAGCAGCATGAACATCTTCTGCATCAGGAGGTGATCGAGTAACACCTATTTGGATATCTCCCTCTGGAAAAGTCACTAGAAGAGGAGTACATTCTCTTTGGGTATCTCCCCATGTTTCAATGTCTTCTGGAGGAGAAAAATACTATTCTTTCTGAGGAGTTTCCTCAGTGACAGGATGTCTTTGATCCTCTTTTTCTGCTGGAGAATCTGTCTTTGCCGGTTCTTCCCTTTGTTCTTCTTTTTCTTCTTCCTCTTCTTCTTTTTCCTCTTTCTCTTCCTCTTTATCTTCTTCTTTCTCTTCCTCTTTCTCTTCTTCTTTCTCTTCTTTCTCTTCTTCTTGTAAGGATCCCTTTTCCTGGAGTCTTTTCTTAGTATCTTTTGCAAAATGTTGTTCTGGAACAGCTGAAACAGGTGCAGAAAATTGAGAGACAAGAGCAGAGATAGGCAAAGCATCCTCATCATCTTCATCCTCCAAGATGATTGCCCTTCTCTTCTTGATAGGACCAGTTACCGGTTCCTTTCCTTTTCTCTTGGCCGCAGAAGAGTCTGGTCTGGACTTAACAGGAGTCTTCTCCTTGAACTGTTCCAGCTTCTTGCTGAGTTCTTTCAGACGCATCTTTGTTATCATCCTCAGTCCGATGACCATTTTATCAATAGTCTTCATGGAGAGAATGTGAGGAGGCTGAATGCTTAGGTGTCTGAAAAGACGAGTGATGAGAGCAGCATAAGGGAGTTTTCCCTTGTCATTTGCCATGGACCTGTACATGTGAAACATCATAGTGTGTGGCAATGAGAAGTTAAGACCAATCTTGATTGTATACATCAACTTAGCCTTTGAGATGGATACATCTGTCTTTGATGTTGATTTCGGTCTAAGACAGTTGATCACTATCTTGTGAAGCAGAGTGTTTGTTGCATTCATCCTGGAGTAGGAGAGACGACCTTCAGCAATTCAGTCTCTCGCAAGTTCTAGAGTTGCATGACTTACAGTCATAGAAATTGATTGAAAAGCACCCCTTTCCACACCAACTACATCTACCAAAGTGTCCGTATCAATAACATATTCTCTATTTCTCACGCTGAATGAAAAGCTATTCGCATCAAGGAAATTGAGATTGGAATAAAAATATGCGGTTAATTCAGAATAAGCCACATCACATTCAGTGCAGAATTTATGAAGTTGAAGCTTCTCAAACTTCTCTCTTAGATTGATGCTTAATAAATCCAGAAAATCAAAGTCCACCGTCCGTGGATTCATCACCCCACGCTTCAGCAGTTTCTCATACATCTTCCTGTGTCCGTCTGATCGAAACAGTTCATCCTTCTTTCCTCGAAGGTTTGCAGCCACACCCATCCAAGGTTTAAAATGTATAAACATTTTCTCATCATCATCATTTCCCTCTAGTTGATTTACACTACTAAACCTAGGGTCACTGGGAAAGTTTGCAAAGACTTTTGCTGCCGTTCCAGCAGGAACAACGACTGATCTCTCCATTACAGTGAGAAAGTGTGTCTCATTTTTGTAACATTTTTTCTTTCAGAAATTCATCAATGAAGGTCATTGCAGAACCTCCTTCCTTCAATGCAGAGTAAAGCCTATAAACAAAAGCAGGCTTGAGTGATCTTACAGGTTCAACATCTTCAAAAACTTCTTCCGCATGTTGAGGACGACGATCATGAGGTCTAGTTGAGGAAATGCGCTGTTGAGATCGTTGAGGAGTCTGTTCTATTGGAAAGTCACTTTCTTCTGTGAGATCGAAGTGCGTAGGCCCCTCACCAGAGCCCTGTGGTCCCCTGTTTGCTATCCTTGAGGATTTCCTTTGGTAAGACATTGTCGCTTTCTTGGAGAAACTTTCACACTTGTGTCGCAAGAAAGTCAAAAGCTTTGAGACGTAGAAATTTGGGAGAAAAAATACAGAGGAGTGAAAAGCTTTTGAACTAGGGTTTCTGGGTAAAGTGAAAACGAAGGAGAATGAGTATATAAAAGATAACTGATACGGGGTAACTCAAACGTCGCAAATAGGACATATTAAGAATTTCCTTTTTTAAAAAATAATTGCCTTAATAAATTGATAACCACCCCTTTTTGAATTTAACTGCCTTAATAAGCTTAATTAGAGATAAACAGACAATCTTACCTTATTGAAATAGCAGTTTAAGTAAATAAATGAACTTACAGTCGTGTCGATTGGTATTCTCAGTCTACAACCTTTTGAGTCTGATACATTGTCAGACTTTAAATTCTGAGTCTGAGCTTCAACATTCTTCAAGAGATAAAATATTGAGTCTTGAGCGAATAGACTCAAACAAGTTTTTCTCAAGTGGCTTTGTGAAGATGTCTGCCAGTTGATTCTTTGAGTCTATGAATTGTATCAAGACTTATTTGTTTTGAACATGATCTCTTATAAAATGATGTCGAATCTCAATATGTTTTGCTTTTGAATGTAGGATAGGATTCTTTGTAAGATTGATTGCACTAGTATTGTTACATTTGATCTCTGTGCAAGAATCTTCAATGCCAAACTCTTGTAGTTGTTTTTTTATCCACAGTATTTGAGAACAGCAACTTCCAAGGGCTACGTATTCTGCTTCAGCTGTTGAAAGAGCCACAATACTTTGTTTTCTTGAAAACCAAGATACTGCCCTGTTTCCAAGCAATTGACAAGTACCTGAAGTGCTTTTTCTTTCAACTCTACAACCTGCAAGATCTGCGTCTGAATAACCAAGAAAAGTAAAGTCTCATTCTTTGGGATACCATAGACCAATCTTAGCAGTAGTAGCAACATATTTAATGATACGTTTAGCAGCACTTAAATGAGATTCCTTAGGATCATATGGAAATCTAACGCATATGCAAACACTAAATAATATGTCAGGTCTGGATGCAGTAAGATAAATAAGTGAACCAATGATACTCCTGTATAACTTTTGGTCGATTTTCTTCCCTGCTTCGTCTTTGTCTATCTTCAAGGAACTTGACATTGGTATGTCAGTCTTTTTGCAATTTTCCAGACCGAACTTTTTAACAAGTTCTTTTGCATATTTCTCTTGATGAATAAATATTCATTCCTTTAGTTGTTTTACTTGTAGACCAAGGAAAAAGGATAGTTCACCCATCATGCTCATCTCGAATTCATCCTGCATAGACTTAGAGAATTTCTTGCACAGAGTCTCATTAGATGATCCGAATATAATGTCATCAACATAAATTTGAACAAGTAGAAAACTTTTACCTTCCTTTTTAATAAACAAAGTAGTGTCTACCTTTCCTTTAGAAAAGCCATTTTGAATTAAGAAATTACTTAGCCTTTCATACCAAGCTCGAGGAGCTTGTTTCAATCCATATAAAGCTTTCTTCAGTCTGAACACTGAGTCTGGTTTCTTTGAATCTTCAAATCCAGGAGGTTGTTCCACGTAGACTTCTTCTTGAATGAATCCATTCAGGAATGCGCTTTTGACATCCATTTGAAATAACCTGAAATTCTTATAACAAGCAAAAGCAAGTAGTAATCTGATTGCTTCTAACCTTGCTACTGGAGCATAGGTCTCATCATAGTCCATCTCTTCTTCTTGCATGTATCCTTTAGCCACGAGTCTTGCTTTGTTTCTCGTTACTTTTCCTTTTTCATCAACTTTGTTCCTAAAAACCCATTTAGCTCCAATAACTGATTTACCTTTTGGTTTATGAGTCAATTCCCATACGTCGTTAATACTGAATTGTCTGAGCTCTTCTTGCATTGCTTCAATCCAGCTTTCATCAGCTAAAGCTTCTTCAATATTTTTGGGTTCTATATCAGAAATAAGAGCAACAGCACTAGACTATTCTCGCCTTTTGGATCTTGTTCGAATTCCCTCATTAATGTTTCCAATAATGAGTTCTTTAGGATGACTAGACTTGTGCTTTCAGTTACTGGTCAGTTTGATAGATTGTTGATATTTTTCTTGAGTAGATTCTTCATCAATAGCTTAGTGTACTAATTCTGAATTTTTAACTGCTTCAATGGAGGTAGATCTAGCAGAGTCTGGAACAGATTCTGAATCTTCAGTCTGAATTTGCTGAATTTGTGGAGAGTCTTGAAATTTGACGTTCATTGATTCTTCCACAATCTGAGTCTTCTTGTTGAATACTCTAAAGGCTTTGCTTGTAGTTGAGTAACCAAGAAAGAATCATTCATCTGATTTCTCTTCAAACTTACCAACACGATCATTTGCATTCTTTAGAATAAAACATTTGCAACCAAATACTTGGAAATAAGAAACTATTGGTTTCTTTCCTTTAAAAATTTCATAAGGGGTTTTCTCAAGAATTGGCCTTAAAAATACTCGGTTTATAATATAGCAAGCAGTTGAAACAGCTTCAGCCCAAAACCTTAAAGAAATATTATTTCCAATTAAAAGAGTTCTTGCCATTTCTTGTAAAGACCTATTCTTCCTTTCCACAACCCCATTCTGTTCTGGTGTATATGAAGAGGAGAATTTGTGCTGAAAACCAAATTCATCACAAAAATTAGTAAAGTCTTGATTTTCAAACTCACCTCCACGGTCTGTTCGAATGCTTGAGATAGTGTGACCTTTCTCATTCTGCACTTTCTTAGCAAACTTTGAAAAGAGAGAGAAAGTCTCTGACTTACTTGAAAGAAAGTAGACCCAAGTAAATCGTGAGTAATCATCCACTATTACTAGACAGAACCTTTTTCCACCAATGCTTTGCGTTCTGGTAGGTCCAAACAAATCCATATGCAGAAGCTGCAGTACATGATTAGTGGAAACTTTATTTATTGATTTGTAAGAGTTTCTAACCTGTTTACCCAGTACGCATGGTGTACATAGATCAGACTTTGAGTAATTGAGAATAGGCAATCCTCGAACAAGTTTCTTGGTAGAAATCTTGTTGATTTGCTTCATATTGGTATGGCCTAGCTTTTTGTGCCATAGATTAGCTTTATCTTGTACTGATATTAAGCAATGTGATCTTTTTTCATTCACATCCAGAAGATAGATATTTCCATGTCTTCGTCCAGTAAAAGATTGAGTAAAGTCTTTACTGATTCCAATTGAGCTTGAATACGTTTCTTCCTGGAAATTGATATTGAAACCAGTATCACACAACTGACTTATGCTAAGCAAGTTGTAATTTAATCCTTCAACTAAGGAAACATTTTTGATTGACAAACTTCCAATCTTTACTGTTCCTCGACCAGTAATTCTTCCTTTGTTGTTACCACCAAAGGAAACTTTTCCTCCGTCTATCTGGACAAGTTTTATGAAGCAACTTGAGTCTCCTGTCATATGTCTTGAGCAGCCACTATCAAGATACCATTTAACCTTCCTTTTGATAGTAACCTGCAAATAACACATATTCAAGCTCTCTTTGGTACCCAATCATCTTGGGTCCAGAAGTGTTAGAACAAAAGATAGTCTTAGCCCAGCTCTTTTTAACAAGTCTCCAAACCAAATGACATTCTTTCTCAAAATGTTCTGAGCTTTTACACTTGGAACATTTCAAAGCATTTCTGCCAACAGGTTTTACAAAGACTTTCTGGAAATGATTCTTATAAACAACTCTGGCTAGTCTCTGTTTGATTCTTTCCTTTACCTTTGGAAAATCAATTAGTGGAATAGTTTCAGAAGTCATACCAAGACCTAACTTATCAAAGTATGGTCTTTGTATTGAGAGAATCTTATCCAATTTTTCAGAACCATTTGAAAATCTTTTTGATATGTTAGTAATATCATTTTTCAAAAGATTATTTTCATTTGAAATAGAGTTTGAGTTTTCTTTCATAACAGCAAAATCCTTTTCCAACTTTTCAAACTTTTCTTTCATAAGTTTTTCCTGTTGCTTTAATGTAGAATTTTCCCTTTTCAATTCGGAGATCCTCTTAAGAGAGGTTTTTAGACTAAGACAAAGTTCATCAATATATTTAGAAACCTTGACAGGAATTTTTAGGTTACCAACCTCGAATTCACTGTCTAAGTCTGTGTCTGAATCAAGATCTGAGTCTGAGTCTGATTTTGCCATTAAACAGATATTGGCATAATCGTCATCACTTTCTTCACATTCAGTATCACTCTAAGTCTCTGCTTTAAGTGCCTTCCTGTATTTCTCAGTCTTTCCTTTTCTCTTCTTTAACAGAGGACAGTTGGGTCTGATGTGTCCCTTTTTCTTGCATTCAAAGCAAGTCACTTCTTTGTTAGAATCTTCTTCCTCTGTTGATTTGTTTTGAAACCTTTGTGAGCTTTGTTTCTTCCAATTGAATTTCCTTCCTTTTCTGTTCAAATTTCTGAATCTCTTTATCATGAGTGCCAGTTCTTCATCATTTAGATCTTCTTCAGAGTCTGTAGCATCAAAATAATCATTAGACTTTAAGGCAATAGATTTCTTACCTTTTGAATCTTCCTCTTCGTTGGTCTATTCCACTTCATAAGATTGAAGAGTCCCAACTAGTTCGTCTACAGAGAGTGGAGCAATCCTTTGCGTCTCTCTTATTGAGGTTTTTATGTAATTCCAGTCTTTAGAGAGTCCTCGTAGGAGTTTGTTAACCTTCATGTGTCCTGAGATTGGATGTCCCTGATATTCAAGACCATTCACAATTTCAGTAAAGCGACTAAACATGTCAGTTATTGATGTTAGAACTAGTATTAGCACCTAGAGGGGGGTGAATAGGTGTTTATCGCAATTTTAACAATTCAAATCAAATAAGATGTGAATAATGTAAAGTTAACGATTGCAGCAAATGAAAGCAAATAACAATATAAATGATTAAGGATAGAGAATCAAGACTCCAGATTTATAGTGGTTCGGCTTAGATCAAGCCTACGTCCACTCTCCCGCACGGACAGCCCTTCAGGCTGGATTTCACTAAGAATCAATAAGAGTGATTACAATCTCACGCTCTTGAGTCCACAGTGTAGATTACTCTACTACACTTCCTCAAGATCTACAATATGATCTCTCTTTTGATTACATGTAATGCTCAAAGAATGATATCGCAAAGTGATAGAGGAGATTTCAGACTTTGGAATTTTTCTATCCGCTCCCTTCAACAACTAGAGTATCTCTCTTATATACTTCTTCATGCCTTCAGTACCGTTGGCACCTTCCAAAGAAGTTCTTCCAATCAACCCGTTGGACAGAATCAATTAGAGAGATCTCGAGCTCTTTAAGGTAAGTGTTGATAGCCCATCAATCCTGCTCGCCCATACAATCAGGATCTCGGTTTCCATAAGTAGATCCTTCCAAATATAAGTTGCGAAGTCGTCAAGGAATCTAAACATATTCCATATAAAACTTAGATCGTTTAGTGCCGAATCCAGTAGAAAGATATCCATCAGACGTTAGAAGAAGGATCGTATAAGATCAGAATAAACGTCATCCTGGAAACTGTCCTTGTGAGTAGACTTCAAAATATAAGTCTTGAGTCTTGCTAGCTTCAGACTTTAATCTTCAGACTTTGTCAATAGAATCTGTAAGTCTTCAGACTTTGATCTTCAGACTTTGATCTTCCGACTTTGATCTTCAGACTTTGATCTTCAGACTTTGATCTTCAGACTTTGTCAATAGAATCTGTAAGTCTTCAGACTAGACTGATAAACTTGTTTTGTCAACTTCAAAATACTTTAAGGGATTTTATCCAACAATCTCCCCCTTTTTGATGGTGACAAAACTTTCCTGCAGATTTGAATATTATCGCCCTGCAATACAACTTTTAAGCAAGCATCATAAAAGATTTAAATAAGATAGTAGAAGTTATCCTGTACACAGATATCCTGTACTCAGACTTTCCCTGTACATAGATCTGCATTCACAGAAACCTCATTAGTCATAAGCAGACAGTACTATCAAATTTACGAAGCTTAAAGTATTGCCATAGAGAACATACTTATAAAAAAAACTGCAAGTTTAAGTCAAAGTCAAGATAGCAAGCAATAAAAGAAAAAGATTGGGTTTGGGTTTGGATCAAAAATCATCAAAAAAAATCTGCAAGGTCTTCTCCCCCTTTTTGTCAGCATAAAAAAAATCAAGGAGCTCGAGGAATGCGAACAAGTTGAAAGTCTTCCATAGACTTTACAGTGTCTTCCAACTTCCTCAAGTCTGCCTGTACTTGGGTGAGTGTAGTGCCCTTTGCAGTTTCTTGAATCTGGCGCTGAACATCTTTAATCTGATCATGCAAAGTGATGAACATTGCATGATTTTCATTCTGCAAGGTCTGAAATTCAAATCCCATGGCATAAATTTGACCTTTTAGATCCAAGATGATCTCAAGCAGCCTTCGAAAATCTCCAGAGTTGTCAGTCTGAGTGCTTGTTTCAGCTCGGTCTGACGGTGGAGTCAAGCCAGTAGGAATGTGAGAAGGAGGTTCATTGTGTGGAGATGATGCCTCTCCTTCAGGAAACTTTGCAGCATGAATATCCTCAGCATCAGGAGGTGATCGGCTAACACCTTTTTGATCATCCCCTTCTCTGAAAGTCAGCCGAAGAGGTGTGTGTTCGCTTTCTTTATCTCCCCCTGTCTCCATGTCTTCTGGTGGAGAAAAGAATTCATCTTTCTGAGGCGTTTCCTTAGAGACAAGGTGTTGTAAATCCTCCTTTTCTGCTAGAGAATCTGTTCTTTCAGGTTCATCTGCTTGTTCTTCTTTTCTTTCTTCCTCTTCCTCTCTTTCTTCCTTTCTTTCTTCCTCTGTCTTCTCTTCCTCTTTCTTCTCTTTCTCTTCCTCTTTCTCTTTCTCTTTCTCTTTCTCTTTCTCTTTCTCTACAACTTGATGTTCTGGAACAGTTGGAGTAGATGCAGCAATTTGAGAAATAAGAACAGAGATAGGAATTGCATCCTCATCATCTTCATCCTCCAGGATGATTGCCCTTCGCTTCTTGGTGGAACTAGCCACAGCTTCTTTCCCTTTCCTTTTAGCTGCTGATGAGTCTGGTTTGAGCTTGGCAGGAGTCTTTTCCTTGAACTTTTCCAGCTTCTTGCTAAGCTCCTTCAAACGCATCTTGGTAATCATCCCCAAACCGATGACCATTTTATCAATGGTCTTCACTGTGAAAATGTGAGGAGGTTGAATGTGTAGATGTTTGAAGAGACGAGTGATAAGAGCAGCATAGGGAAGCTTTCCTTTATCCTTAACCATACATCTATACATGTGAAAGATGATGGTATGTGGTAAAGAGAAGTTCACACCTATCTTGATGGCAAACATCAACTTCGCTTCAGAAATTGAAACATCTGTCTTAGACGTCGATTTGGGTCTTAGACAGTTGATTACAATTTTATGTAGCAAAGTGTTTGTTGCATTCATTCTGGAATAAGACAGTCTTCCTTCTGCAATTCTGTCCTTTGCTAGCTCAAGCGTAGCAGAACTTACAGACACACCAATTGGTTGGAAAGCTCTTCTTTCCACACCAAGCACATCAGCCAGAATATCACAATCAATGACATACTCCTTATCTCTCACACTGAAGGTAAAACTGTTTGCATCAATGAAGCTGATATTGGAGTAGAAATAGGCAGTCAATTCAGAATGTGCAGTGTCACAGTCTGTGCAGAATTGATAGAGTTTGAGCTTTTCGAATTTCTCTCGCAGACCTATACTCAACAAATCCAGAAAGTCAAAATCAACAGTTCTTGGGTTCATCACCCCACGCTTCAGCAGTTTTTCATATTTCTTCCTGTGTCCGTCTGAACGGAACAATTCATTCTTCTTCCCTCTTAGGCTCGCAGCCACACCCATCCATGGTTTAAAATGCATGAACATCTTCTCATCATCATCCTTGCCCTCAGGCTGATTCATGCTACTAAACCTAGGGTCACTCGGGAAATTTGCAAACGCTCTGGCAGCCGTTCCCTCAGGCACAATTCCAGACCTTTCCATCACAGTAAGAAAGTGCGTCTCGTTTCTATACCCCTTCTCTTTCAGAAACTCATCCACAAAAGTCATAGCAGACCCTTCCTTTAATGCAGAGTAGAGTTTATAAACAAAGGCAGGTTTTAGAGTTCTTACTGGTTCGATGTCTTCATAAACCATTTCATCTTGAGGTCTAGTTGGAGATGACTGCTTTTGAGACTGCTCAGAAGGAATGTCGCTTTCCTCAGTGAGATCAAAGTGCGTAGGCCCCTCACCAGAGCCTTGTGGTCCCTTGTTTGCTATTCTGGAAGATTTCCTCTGATACGACATTGTGCTTTTCTTTGGAAAGACTTTCTCACTTGTTTCGCAAGAAAGTTGAGAACTTTGAAACAATGTAGTTTGGGAGGAAAAATTGCAGAGCAGTGAAAAGCTTTTGATCTAGGGTTTCTGAGTAAATTGAAAACGAAGGAGAGAAGATGTATAAAAGATAACGGGGAAAAAACGAAGCGTCGTATATTTTGGAAATTTTGAATTTTCCTTTTTGAAAAATAACTGCCTTAATAAAACGATAACCACTTCTTTTGAAAATAATAACCAATTTACAATTAGACAGATTATCTTACCTTAATAACACAGTTTAAGTAAAGAAACTTACAGACGTGTCGATTCATATTCTCGATCCTTTGAGTCTGATGCACTGTCAGACTTTAGTTACTGAGTCTGAACTCTAGTATTCTTCAAGAGATAATATATTGAGTCTTGAGCGAATAGACTCAAACAAGCTTTTCTCAAGTGGCTTTGTAAAGATATCTGCCAGTTGATTCTTTGAGTCTATGAATTGTATCAAGACTTCTTTGTTCTGAACATGATCTCTTATAAAGTGATGTCGAATCTCAATATGTTTTGCTTTTGAATGTAGAATGGGATTCTTTGTAAGATTGATTGCACTGGTGTTGTCACACCTAATTTCTGTGCAAGAGTCTTCAATGCCAAAGTCTTGCAGTTGTTGTTTTATCCACAATATTTGAGAACAGCAACTTCCAAGAGCAACGTATTCTGCTTCAGCTGTTGAAAGAGCCACAGTACTTTGTTTTCTTGAAAACCAGGATACTGCCCTGTTTCCAAGCAATTGACAAGTACCTGAAGTGTTTTTTCTTTCAACTCTACAACCTGCAAGATCTGCGTCTGAATAGCCAAGAAGTGTAAAGTCTCCTTCTTTGGGATACCAAAGACCGATCTTAGCAGTAGTAGCAACATATTTAATAATACGTTTAACAGCGCTTAAGTGAGATTCTCTAGGGTCAGATTGAAACCTAGTACATATGCAAACACTAAATAATATGTCAGGTCTGGATGCAGTAAGATAAAGAAGTGAGCCAATGATACTCCTGTATAATTTTTGATCAATTTTCTTCCCTGCTTCATCTTTGTCTATCTTCAAGGAACTTGACATTGGTATGTCAGTCTTCTTGCAATTTTCCAGACCGAACTTTTTAACAAGTTCTTTTGCATATTTCTCTTGATGAATGAATATTCCCTCCTTTAGTTGTTTGACTTGTAGACCAAGGAAAAAGGATAGTTCACCCATCATGCTCATTTCGAATTCATCCTGCATAGACTTAGAATATTTCTTACACAAAGTCTCATTAGATGATCCAAATATGATGTCATCTACATAAATCTGAACAAGTAGAAAACTTTTACCTTCCTTTTTAATGAATAGAGTAGTGTCTACATTACCTTTAGAAAAGCCACTATGAATTAAGAAATTGCTTAGCCTTTCATACCAAGCTCGAGGAGCTTGTTTTAGTCCATATAAAGCTTTCTTCAGTCTGAATACAGAGTCTGGTTTCTTTGAATCTTCAAAACCAGGAGGCTGTTCTACGTAGACCTCTTCTTGAATAATTCCATTCAGAAATGCACTTTTGACATCCATTTGATACAACCTGAAATTCTTATAGCAAGCAAAAGCAAGTAATAATCTGATTGCTTCTAACCTTGCTACTGGAGCGTAAGTCTCATCGTAGTCAATCCCTTCTTCTTGCGTGTATCCTTTAGCTACGAGTCTTGCTTTGTTTCTCGTTACTTTGCCTTTTTCATCAACTTTGTTCCTGAAAACCCATTTAGCTCCAACAACTGATTTACCTTTTGGTTTGGGAGTTAATTCCGATACGTCGTTAATACTGAATTGTCTGAGCTCTTCTTGCATTGCTTCAATCCAGCTTTCATCAGCTAAAGCTTCTTCGATATTTTTGGGTTCTATTTCAGAAATTAGAGCAACAGCACTAGACTCTTCTCGCCTTTTGGATCTTGTTCGAATTCCCTCATTAATATTTCCAATAATGAGTTCTTCAGGATGACTAGACTTGTGCTTCCAGTTACTGTTCAGTCTGATAGATTGTTGATCTTCTTCTTGAGTAGATTCTTCATCAGTAGCTAGTTGTACTGATCTAGAATTAGCAACTGCTTCAGTGAAGTTAGCTTTAACAGTTTCTGGAGCAGTTTCTGAATCTTCAGTCTGTATCTGCTGAACTTGTGGAGAGTCTTGAAATTTTACATTCATTGATTCTTCCACAGTCTGAGTCTTTTTGTTGAACACTCTAAAGGCTTTGCTTGTTGTAGAGTATCCAAGAAAGAATCCTTCATCTGATTTTTCTTCAAACTTACCAACACGATCATTAGCATTTTTTAGAGTAAAACATTTGCAACCAAATATTTGAAAATAAGAAACTATTGGTTTCTTCCCTTTAAAAATTTCATAAGGAGTTTTCTCAACAATTGGTCTTAAAAACACTCGGTTTATAATATAGCAAGCAGTTGAAACAGCTTTTGCCCAAAACCTTAAAGAAACATGATTTCCAATTAAAAGAGTTCTTGCCATTTCTTGTAAAGATCTATTCTTCCTTTCCACAACCCCATTCTGTTCTGGTGTATATGGAGAAGAGAATTTATGTTGAAAACCAAATTCATCACACAAGTTAGCAAATTCTTGATTTTCAAACTCACCTCCATGGTCTGTACGAATGCTTGTAATAGTATGACCTTTCTCATTCTGCACCTTTTTAGCAAATTTTGAAAAAAGAGAGAAAGTCTCTGACTTACTTGAAAGAAAGTAGACCCAAGTAAATCGTGAATAATCATCCACTATTACCAGACATAACCTTTTACCACCAATGCTTTTCGTTCTGGTAGGTCCAAACAAATCCATATGCAAAAGCTGCAATACATGATTAGTGGAAACTTTATTTATAGATTTGTAAGAATTTCTAACCTGTTTACCCAGTACACATGGTGTACATAGATCAGACTTTGAGTAATTGAGAATAGGCAATCCTCGAACAAGTTTCTTGGTAGAGATCTTGTTGATTTGCTTCATATTGATATGGCCTAGCTTTTTGTGCCATAGATTTGTTTCATCTTGTACTGATATTAAGCACTGTGATCTTTCTTGATTCACATCCAGAAGATAGATATTTCCATGTCTTCGACCAGTAAAAGATTGAGTAAGGTCTCTACTGATTCCAGAGCACGTTTCTTCCTGAAAGTTGATCTTGAAACCAGAATCACACAACTGACTTATACTAAGCAAGTTGTAATTTAATCCTTCAACTAATGAAACATTATTGATTGACAAACTCCCAATCTTCACTGTTCCTCTACCAGTAATCTTCCCTCTATTGTTACCACCAAAAGAAACTTTTCCTCCGTCTATCTGGATAAGTTTTATGAAGCAGTTTGAGTCCCCTGTCATATGTCTTGAGCAGCCACTATCAAGATACCATTTTATCTTCTTTTTGATAGTAACCTGCAATTAACAAAAATTCAAGCTCTTTTTGGTACCCATACCATCTTGGGTCCAGAAGTGTTAGTACAATAGACGGTCTTAGCCCAACTCCTTTTAACATGTCTCCAAACTAAAGGACATTCTTTCTCGAAGTGTTCTGAGCTTTTACACTTGGAACATCTTAGAGCACTTTTACCAACAGGTTTTACAAAGACTTTCTGAAAATGATTTTTGTAAACAGTTCTAGCTGGTCTTTGTTTAATTCTTTCTTTTACCTTTGGAAAATCAATTAGTGGAATAGTTTCAGAAGTCATACCAAGACCCAACTTGTCAAAATATGGTCTTTGTATCGAAAGAATCTTGTCCAGTTTTTCAGAACCATTTGAAAATCTCTTTGATATGTTAGCCATATCATTTTTCAAAAGATTATTTTCATTTAACATATTGTCTGAGTTTTCTTTAATAACAACAACATCTTTTTCAAGTTTTTCAACCTTTTCTTTCATAAGTTTATCCTTATGTTTCAAAGTAGAATTTTCCCCTTTTAATTCGGAGATCCTCTTAAGAGAGGTTTTCAGACTAAGACACTGTTCATCAATGTATTTAGAAACTTTAACAGGAATTTTTAAGTTACTTACCTCGAGTTCACTGTCTGAGTCTGAATCAAGGTCTGAGTCTGAGTCTGATCGTGCCATTAAACAAATATTGGCATAATCATTGTCACTATCTTCACATTCAGTATCACTCCAAGTCTCTGCCTTGAGTGCCTTCCTGTTTTTCTCAGACTTCCCTTTTCTCTTCTTTAACAGAGGACAATTAGGTTTGATGTGTCCCTTTTTCTTGCATTCAAAGCAAGTCACTTCTTTATTCGTATCATCTTCCTCTGTTGACCTGTTTTGAAACCTTTGAGAATTTTGTTTCTTCCAATTGAATTTCCTTCCTTTTTTGTTCAGCTTTCTGAATCTCTTTATCATCAATGCCAGTTCTTCATCATCTAGATCTTCTTCAGAATCTGTAACATCAGAATAGTCATTAGACTTTAAGGCAATAGATTTCTTACCTTTTGAATCTTCATCTTCGTTGTTCTGTTCTACTTCATAGGATTGAAGAGTTCCAACTAATTCATCTACAGAAAGTGGAGCAATCCTCTGTGTCTCTCTTATTGAGGTTTTTATGTGATTCCAGTCTTTTGAGAGTCCACGAAGAAGTTTGTTGACCTTCATATGTCCTGAGATTGGATGTCCCTGATATTCAAGACCATTCACAATTTCAGTAAAGCGACTAAACATGTCAGTAATTGATTCTCCTGATCTCATCTTAAAAACTTCATATTGTCCCAAGAGAATGTTGATCCTTGTTTCTTTCACACGATCAGTTCCTTCATAGGTAATGTGAAGCCTGTCCCATACTTCTTTTGCTGTGTCACAAGAAGATATTCTATTATATTCAGTAGGGGATAATGCACAATATAAAGAGTAAATAGCCTTGGCGTCGAGAGTCTGTCTTTTGATAATTCCTTCTTGAGTCAAAAGAATAGGAACAGCAGGTTCTTTTCCTCTCTCTGAGTCTGATTCAGCAACAGGAATAATTCCTTTATCAACAACTTCCCATTCCAAAGGATCTTTCGATCTTAGGAATGCCTTCATCTTATTTTTCCATATGCTGTAATCCTTTCCATCAAAGTATGGAAGTCTGGTATTGCTTTGTCCTTCAACCAGCCCTGTAGGCAGCATACAAGCCATAGATCTTTTACTTAGAAGTAAAGACACTTCTTATAAACAAGTACACAAGCTCTGATACCAATTGTTAGAACTAGTATTAGCACCTAGAGGGGGGTGAATAGGTGTTTAAAGGTGTTTAAAGCAATTTTAACAATTCAAATCAAAATGAGATATAAATAATTTAAAATCAACGATTGCAGCAAATGAAAGCAATTAAAAATATAAAGGATTAGGGATAGAGAATCAAGATTCCAGATTTATAGTGGTGTGGCTTAGATCAAGCCTACGTCCACTCTCCCGCACGGACAGCCCTTCTGGCTGGATTTCACTAAGAATCAATAAGAGTGATTACAATCTCACGCTCTTGAGTCCACAGTGTAGATTACTCTACTACACTTCCTCAAGGTCTACAATATGATCTCTCTTTTGATTACATATAACGCTCAAAGAATGATATCGCAAAGTAGTAAAGGAGATCTCAAACTTTGGAATTCTTCTATCCGCACTCTTCAACAACTAGAGCATCTCTCTTATATACTTCTTTATGCCTTCAATACCGTTGGCACCTTCCAAAGAAGTTCTTCCAATCAACCCGTTGGACAGAATCAATTAGAGAGATCTCGAGCTCTTTAAGGTAAGTGTTGATAGCCCATCAATCCTGCTCGCCCATACAATGAGGATCTCGGTTTCCATAAGTAGATCCTTCCAAATATAAGTTGCGAAGTCGTCAAGGAATCTAAACATATTCCATATAAAACTTAGATCGTTTAGTGCCGAATCCAGTAGAAAGATATCCATCAGACGTTAGAAGAAGGATCGTATAAGATCAGAATAAACGTCATCCTGGAAACTGTCCTTGTGAGTAGACTTCAAAATATAAGTCTTGAGTCTTGCTAGCTTCAGACTTTAATCTTCAGACTTTGTCAATAGAATCTGTAAGTCTTCAGACTTTGATCTTCAGACTTTGATCTTCAGACTTTGATCTTCAGACTTTGTCAATAGAATCTGTAAGTCTTCAGACTTTGATCTTCAGACTTTGATCTTCAGACTTTGATCTTCAGACTTTGATCTTCAGACTTTGTCAATAGAATCTGTAAGTCTTCAGACTAGACTGATAAACTTGTTTTGTCAACTTCAAAATACTTTAAGGGATTTTATCCAACAATTGATTCTCCTAATTTCATCTTAAAGACTTCATATTGTCCCAAAAGAATATTGATCCTCGTTTCTTTCACACAATCAGTCCCTTCATAGGTAATGTGAAGCCTATCCCAGACTTCTTTTGTTGTATCACAAGAAGATATTCTGTTATACTCAGTAGGGATAAAGCACAATATAAGGAGTAAATAGCTTTGGCGTCAAGAGTCTGTCTCTTGGTGATTTCTTCTTGAGTCAGTAGAGTGGGATCAGCAGCTTCTTTTCCTCTCTCTGATTCTGATGCAGCAGCAGGAATGATTCCTTTATCAACCACTTCCCATTCCAAAGGATCTTTCGATCTTAGGAATGCCTTCATCTTGTTTTTCCATATGCTGTAGTCTTTTCCGTCAAAGTATGGAGGTCTGGTATTGCTTTGACCTTCAACCAACCCTGTAGGCAACATACTAGCCATAGATCTTTTACTCATAAGTAAAGACACTTCTTATGAACGAGTACACAAGCTCTGATACCAATCATTAGGACTAGAATTAGCACCTAGAGGGGGGTGAATAGGTGATTAAAGCAATTTTATCAATTTAATCCAAATGAGAGATTAATGAATGAAAACCAACAATTGCAGCAAATGAAAGTAATGAAAGATAAAAGGATTAGGGATAGAGAATCAAGACTCCAGATTTATAGTGGTTCGGCTTAGACCAAGCCTACGTCCACTCTCCTGCACGGACAGCCCTTCTGGCTGGATTTCACTAAGAATCAAAAAGAGTGATTACAGTCTCACGCTCTTGAGTCCACAGTGTAGAAACTCTACTACTCTTCCTCAAGGTCTCACTACAGTATGATCTCTCTTTTGATTACATATAACACTTGAAGAATAAGATCACAAAATATAAAAGGAGATTCAGACTTTGGAATTCTTCTATCCGGCACCCTTCAACAACTGGAGCATCTCTCTTAAATACTTCTTCATGCCTTCATTACCGTTGACACCTTCCAATCAACCCGTTCGACAGAATCAATTAGAGAGATCTCGAGCTCTTTAAGGTAAGTGTTGATAGTCCATCAATCATGCTCGCTCATATAATCAGGATCTTGGTTTCCATAAGTAGATCATTCCGAATATAAGTTGCGAATCTTTAGAGAATCTATATAAGTTCGAATATGAAAATAAGATCTTCTAGTGCTGAATCCAGTAGAAATATATTCTCTAGCCGTTAGAGTAAAAGCCATATACGATCATAATAGAAGTTGGTCTGGAGACTGTCCATGAGAGTAGACTTTGAAACTTGAGTCTTGCTAGCTTCAGACTTTGTCAGTAGAGTCTGTAAATCTTCATACTTTGATCTTCAGACTTTGACAATAGAGTTTGTAAGTCTTCAGACTAGACTGAGGAAAATGTTTTGTCAACTTCAAAATACCTGAAGAGAATTTATCCAACACCATCATGTGATTTGTCGTTATATATACGATTTTTATTATATGAAACTCTTATTTTGTTGTAATGTTGATTCTCAATTTTGGTGTACATATTTTGTAGCTTATGAGAAAAACATTTATTCTTGGTTTTGGAATAAACATAGGGTTTATTCATTAAGATGTGTTGTCACGTATAGGCCGACAATAAAGAAATAAAATGCATTATGATACATGGAAGATATTACTCGTTCTTAGAGGACATGTCACTATGATCCATGTGTTTTGTTTCTTTTCTTTAAGCATAAAGTTTTTCGTGAATTTGATTGGATAATCTATATGATGAAAATGTTGGGGTCAAGTGAGAGAATGTTATTTATATAATGTGATCCCACATTTTCAGACCGACATTTTTTCTTTAAAGTGTCGGTTATTCCACATGTTGTTTTTCCACGACATTTTCTGAGAACAATAGTTGGAGGTCTATTTCACATTTGATCATGTTTTTCTACATATCATTTTTATGTTTTGAAGTATGTTTAGTGCCTCTGCCTTGTTTTTGTCAAATTTTTGGTGTATTTTTTTAGGGTTTTTAGATAAATCGACCATTTTGGAGTCAAGAGGAAAATTGCCGATTCCGGCCAAATTCCGAAGACGCACCACTCGACTTCAGACCGGTACGGTTGCATCGCCATGGGGAAGAATAGTCATAAGATATTTTGACATATCGGTGTTTTCCGAAGGTTAATTCAGTGGTGAAGTCGCGATGGTTAAGGGTTTGCGTTTGGGGATTTTTTTATTTGATTTGAGACCAATTTCTTGGTCATTTTCACTAAAATTGGACCTATGTGGTCGTATTGGTATGATCTTCAAAGCCCAAAATTTATTTTGGTCTAAGATGGGCTGCCGAAGAAGTGACGGATGGTGGAATCGTGATGGAACGGCGAAAAAGGCAAGAAAAAGCCTTATGTTCGCACGGAGGAAGAAGCTAGTGGGGCCATATGTGTAGAACTGCTATGGGCAATTGCAAGCGTGTGTGTCACGCTTGGCTACACAACAGTTGCTAGGAGAGTGCACTATATGTGCCTGCACAGCGATAGGTGCATGTGCACGCCATGGCCCTCACAAAAGGCAGGTGCATACCGTGCACATGCCCGTGGACCCACAGACTTGCTTCATATTTATGGTTTTGCCCTCCCCTTTCGATGATTTCACGATTTTGCCATTGACGAATCTTTTCACAGTTTTGCCCCTTGGCCATTTGAATATACTCCTATGCCCTAGGCTGAATGTATTTACTATTTTAACCTTTCATGCATTTTTATGAATATTGTATACATGAAATTAAATATCTAGTGATCCATATATTTTAATTAATTAGAGAGTAGCTACAACATATTTAATTAATTAAATTATATATTAAGAGTCTCCGGATCGTATTTAGAAATGGACATTGATTGTAATTAATCATATTAATACTATGAATTTTATCCCACATGAATTGTCATTATATTAATAAGATTAATTAGGATGAAATATATCATTTTTCTTAATTCCCCCATTAATTCCCCCATAGGGATTAAGGAAATGAATATAATATGGTAGTTTCTTCATGATGTAATTATGGATCTATTTAAATTAGAAACTTAGCCCACATACAGTTTTTATGTTATGTGATTCATATTTATAACATATTTACATTGGTAAAACATGATATATATATATATATATATATATTGCCTCAAACTTTATGACATAAGCATGGTTGTTTGATATACATTTTTAAAATTTGTGAATTTCTCTTAATTTAAGAGTGATGTTCCTTTACGGAATGGTGAAAACTATAAAGTTTGGAAGGAGTTAATTCTTCTTCAATTGGGGTGCATGAACACTGATTACGCTATAAGGAAAGACGAACCACCTCCTCCTACTAATTTGAGCATTACAGCTAAGATAGCTCTTTGTGAATAATGGGAGTAGTCCAACTGCTAAAGTGTGATGTTCATAAGGACTAAAATATCTCCTTATCTTTGTGGTTCGATTGCACAACATAACAATGCTAAGGCTTTATTGGAGGTTATTGATGTGTAGTTTGAGACTTCAAAAAAGACAATACCATGACCCTAATTATAAAGCTTTCATCATTTAAGCTCACTAGTGTTAGAGTTGTGAGTGAGTACATCATGAAAATGAGGGACACTGCAGCTCAGCTTAAGAACCTTGAGATTAAGATATCTGAATATTTTCTTTTGTATATATTTTGAACACTGTCCCACAACAGTATACACTTTTTTAGATATGTTATAACACACATAATAATAAATGGTCAATTGATGAACTCATGACCATGTGTGTTCAAGAGGAATAAAGATTGATTATGGACTCAAGAGAAAGTGTTTATTTAGCAACACAAGAAAAGAATAACAGTCATGGCAAGCAAAAAGGAAAATGTAAAATACTAGTAAGAAATAATCCAAAAGTTTCTTCTATAAAAAGAATGGGCATATAAGAAATGATTGCGTCTATTTTAAGGCATGACTTGAGAAGAAAGGTAATTCAATCTCTTGTATATGTTATGAATTTAATATGGCCGATATGAGTCACAACACTTGATGGATTGACTTTGGATCTACAATCCACATTTCGAATTCCTTACAGGGCTTTCATAATCGTAAGAAGCTAGTGGAAAGTGAGCAAAGTATCTATTCAAAAAACAAAATGCATTCGCATGTGGAAGTTATTGAAATATGTAGACTAATTCTCAATAGTGAATTTATTTTGAATATATAAATGATCTTTTATGTTAATTTCTCTAGAAATTTAATTTCAGTTTCAAGACTTGTACCTTTGGGTTACTCTTTTAACTTTTCAGATTCAAACTTCTATTTATCATTTAAATTTGAAATTGTTGGGGGTGGTACTTTGTCTGATGGTCTTTTTCAAATCAATTTACAAGACAATGACTATTATAGTATGATGCATGTTGGTGATAACACTGTGGCACCCCCGACACCCGGTAGGGTCGCCACAGAAATGAAACCACAAGCGAAAGAAACCAAAACCGAAACAAATTATACAACGATAGAAGAAAGATTCAAGCCAACGCTTAGGCGTAAAATTTTTTCTTTTCTTTTCCTTTAAAAAGGTTTTAAGGATTTTGCGCAGCTCAGCGGAAATTAAGAGGCAGTTCTCACCAACACTTCGCTTCCCTCACGCCAACACAATACACACCGACTATCTTTGATTTAATGAAAGCACGAGGCCGAACCACTTTTATTTACACTTATAATTACGAAGGGCTACACAGGTCGGTACAAAAAGGATAGGCCAAGACTCATCTATGCTCGGCCTTCACTCCTCAAAAAGAGACACACGACCCTAAGAGTGCGACGTGTAACGATCTCCCTTCGATTTACTAGTGGCGGCCATCCAAAAAGTTGCTAACCCCCACTCCACGTGTGCAGGTCGTCACACCCAACCCGGTGCGTCAGGTGGTGGAGGTGGCAGCATCCCCATCATCACACCATTGCGGCGGATGTGGACAGAGATGTACTCCTGGATGACTGGGCCTCCAGATAAGCCCACGTCATACGATGTGATCGCGCGAACACGCAAAAAGGTTAGTCCCGGCAGGGTGGGACAGTCGATCTCGGTCACTTCGACCTCCACATCAGATGGTAGGCCGTAGAACACTCCCCGTGAGACAACAGGGAGAGGCATCGCACTAATCTGAAATGTTAGGTCCCCGAAGGGGTGAGTACAACCACTCAACAAGAAAAGGAATCCAAACACCAATCGATGCATCATACATGCCACAAATACAATCCAATATACTCACCTCAAAGCCAGGCACATGCCAACATACATCATCATATCATATAATTCATACATATCATCGTATTTTCATGTCATATCATGTATACACATGTCATCACCATGTCATATCATGTATACACATGTCATCACCATGTCATATCATGCATACACATGTCATCACCATGTCATATCATGTCATATCATGCATACACATGTCATCACCATGTCATATCATGTCATATCATGTATACACATGTCATCACCATGTCATATCATGTCATATCATGCATGTCATCATCACATCTTCCTTCCTCGGGATCATCCATCCCATGTTACACACTCGCACCCTCACTCGGGTCTCACGAGAAAAACCTACCGGAATTATGCCAACCATGGCCATCGGACATCCGGCACCCCCAACGCTCCAGGCATCTCGCATCCCAACTGGCATCACGAGGTATCCCCTCGGGCAAAGACCTCCGAGGCTTCCGGCACCCATCTCATTCCAGTCATCCTGACACTCCCAGGGTATCCGGCCATGTATCTCTCTATACATCCCGGCCAACGCTTCCCCCCTCCAACCATTACCATAGATCACATTGCCAATTTCTTTTCAATTTATCATGCACATGATGCCATGACAAAACAGGCTTACCTTAGTACTTGTGCATGCATAAATTAAGCATCTACACATACATGCAATAGGTGCAATTGCTAACATAGATTAAATCCTTGTGGGATTTTTACTTACCACATGCGTTTTGAATTATAAAAATCCAATTTATTCCAAATTGAAATTTATTAAATAATCACATAAATCCCAAAATCATGAAATTTAGGCATATAATATCCAAATATAATAAAATGGAAAAATATGCAGAAAACACATGGCAAAACAATTTCCACCTATTAAACCACTTTTCCACCATTTCTATGCACGTTTTCGGATAAGGGCAGAACGCACAATTTTCTTGGTAAGTCGATTAAAATACCCATATGACCTCAGAAAATTATAAAATTTTACCAGGATGTAGTTAAGACATTAAACTATACTTTTCATCAAGGAAACTAAGTCAAATTCGTTTTAGATAATTTTCCACAGATCCACGAAGCTCCTGGCTAAGTCACCGAAATACACAGAACACTATGTCCGAAATATGCAGATCTGACCTACTTACATTTCTTCGTTTTCTCTGATTTTTGGATATGTTATACTCCTAAGTATCCTATACAACTTTCGTGAAGAGACTTAAGCCAAACTACCAAAGGAAAACCTTCAAATGGTCCCACGAAGTCTCTGGTCACCAACGTCGCAACTCCAGTTTCATCGTCTTCAAGGTCAGGTTAGTTACCTATCCTAAACTTGTTATTTTTGCTTCAAATTTGAGTATGTTCAACCTTAAGATGTGATCTACAAGTTTCATGAAGGAGTCGAAGACGGATTCTTAGTAAAAACCAACATGCAAACCACGAACTCACCTCAAGGTCAGAAAAATAGTTCCAGATCTGGGGTCTCCGAAATATGAGGTTTAGACCCCTCAAATCTCCATCATTTTTCACGAAATTTCAGTATGTTATATTTCAAGATGTTAGCTACAACTTTCATGAAGAGATCCAAGCCAAAATCGAACTCCAAACACACATGCAAGACCTCACAAGTTACTGACTTCACTGGTTTATACGAAAACAGCACACACTCTCAACATCCAAGCATTCTCACTCCATTTTCGTAGCTTTAAACCAACAAAATCCAACATGCAAACACACAAGCAAGGAAAGGAGATGGATCCTAACTTGCCTCTAGCCAAGAAAACACACGGGGACGGCGGCGGACGGCGGCGTGCGGCGGCGGACGGCGGTTCCCTTCTCCCTCTCCTCTCGCGCGACACCCTCCTTCCTCCTTCTCCTTTCTCTCTTCCTCTCTTTCTCTCTTTCTCTCCCTCTCTTTCCTTTCTCTCGCACGGTACCCTCTCTCTCTTCCTCTCCCTTTCTTTTCTCTTTTCTTCTTCTCCCCTAATCATCACAAGAAAGACCCCTAAGCATGCATGCCAAGTGGCATACACACTAGGACACTTGGGGAGAGGCATGCAAACCCTCCCCCTCACTCCACTTCGCACGGCACCACACAAGGCCCATTGGGCCTCGTGGGCTTGGCCCACACGGCCCACCCTTAGGCCCTCCAATCCATGGGCCTAAGTCCATGCTATTGGGCCTAAGGCCCAATCCATTCCCTTTTCTAAATTAATTAAAACAAACAATTAACTTCACCTAATTAAAATTCTATAATATTAATTCTATAACAAACAATTCATAACAAGCATGGCAACACAGAATTTTATCTTTAATAATTAACTCATAGCTCAATTTAAATTAAAAACAAACAAGGCACAAGGCACAATGCCTTAAGAGAGAACTAAAATTAAAGCACACCCAAATAGGTAAATTCATTACCTATTTAAAAGCTCTAGGGCACCTTAGGACATGCCCTTAAATTCTAGGATGCCACAAACACTGGTATAAGACGATGTGTTGTGAATGAAGATTCCTCTATATTGTGGCATCGGATATTGGGATATATCTGCATAGATAGAATTAAGCCATTGATAAATGATAGAGTACTAGGTACTTTAGATTTTACTGATTGTGATATTTGTGTGGACTACATAAATGGAAAGCATACTAACAAAACGAAGAAATGTACGAAGAGGAGTACAAAAATATTAGAAATCATACATACATATATTGTAGTCTAGATATGGACTCGTATAGTTGGAAATATTTCATCTCTTTCATAGATGATTACTCACGTTACATGTATCTACATGAGACGTTAGATACATTTAAGATATTTAAGGTGGAAGTAGAAAAATAATGCGGTAAGAAAATTAAGATCGTGAGATCAAATAGAGGTGGATGATTCTATGGTAAATATACTGAAGATGGACAATCACTTGATCCATTTGCGAAGTTTCTTCAAGAGCATGGGATCGTTGCTCATTATACTATGCTTATTTTCCAAATCAAAACAGTGTAGCAGAAAGAAGAAACCAAACTTTATTGGATACGGTGCGAAATAGGGGCGTCAACGGTTCGGTTCGATTCGGATTGGTTTTTTTAAAAAACCGAACCGAGCCGAATCGTTAGGAAAAACTTCTGAACCGAACCGAAATTTTGGGTTCGGTTCGATTCAATTCGGTTCGGTTTTCAATTTTTAGTTTCAGTTTTTGCATTTTTTTTTCTATTGTATATATTTTTCGTTTTCAAGAAATAAACTCTTATCAGTTTGTTGGTTCAGTTCAGTTCGGTTAACTTATAAAAACCGAATCGATATATATATATTTTTTTTTGGTTTTTAATGAGAACTAAACCGAATGAAAACTGAACTGAAAAAACCGAATTTTTCGGTTCCGTTTGGTTTGGTTTTCAGTTCGGTTCTTGACACCCCTAGTGCGAAGTATGCTTAGCACCTCCAATCTTCCTAAGTCATTGTGAACCGAAGCACTTAAGGTAGCAATGTATATATTAAATTGAGTTTCGGCCAAGGCTATCCCAAAGATACCTTTTGAGTTGTTTAAAGTTGGAAATCAAGTTTACGACATGTACGCATTAGGGGATGCCCGTCTGAAGTGAGAGTTGACAATCCATAAGAAAAGAAATTAGACCCAATGACTATAAATGAGTATTTCATTGGATATGCCGAAAGATCCAAGGGATATAGGTTTTATTATCCATCTCACACCACTAGGATTGTTGAATCAAGAAATGCTAAATTTCTTGAAAATGACTTGATTAATGGAAGCGATCAATTGAAGGACTTTGTTCCTAAGAAAGATTATTTAGACACTCAACCTTCCACCTCAAATATAAGGTTGGTTGTTGTTTATAACGCCATTTCAGTTCAATCAACTAGTGAACAACCTGCTGATATTCCATAACCTGCTAATATTGATCTAGTAGATCTAGTTGTTCAGCAATTATCATAATTTGTTGAACAACCAATTGATCAACACATTTTTCAAGAGAATTTTGATGCAATATTAAGAAGATCTACTAGAATGAGGAAATTAACAATTTCTAACGATTATATTGTGTATTTTCAAGATTTTAACTATAATATTGGAGATGATAATGATCTTGAAATGTTTTCATAAGTCATGAATAATGATAAATCCAATTTGTGGTACAATGCCATGAAGGGAAAGATGAGTTCTATGACATTTAATGAAGTTTGAAAATTGGTTGAGTTGCCTGATGGTGCGAAGGTCATTGTTGTAAATGGGCTTCAAAATTAAGATGGATTCATTGGACAACATTGAGAGATATAAAGCTAGACTTGTTGCCAAATGATTTACTCAAAAGTAAGGGATCGATTACACATAAACATTTTCTCTTGTATCTAGGAAAGATTCTCTTCGTATTATTTTGGCATTGGTTGACCATTTTGATAATGGCATTATATCAAATGGATGTGAAAATGACATTTCTTAATGGGGAACTAGAGAATGAGGTTTACATAAAACAACCTAAAAGATTCTTCTCTAGTAAAGGTAAACATTTGGTATGCAAGCTTAAGGAATCTATATATGGCTTGAAACAGGCATCTTGCCACTGGTACTTAAGGTTCCATGATGTCCTCTTTCCATTCGGTTTTGTAGAAGATGTTATGGATGAATGTATATACCAGAAGGTCAATGGTAGCAAAATTTATTTTCTTGTGCTATATGTGGATAACATTCTACTTGCATTAATGATAAAGGGTTGTCACATGAGGTAAAATAATTTCTCTCTAAGAATTTTGACATGAAAAATATGGGTGAAGTATCTTATGTCAATGGCACTAAAATCCATAGGAATAGACTCAAGGAATTTTAGGATTATCTCTATAAATTTATATCAATACGGTTTTAGAGAGATTTCGAATGAAAGATTATTCGCCAATAATAGCACCTATTGTGAAGGGTGACAGGTTTAATTTGAACCCATGCCTGAAGAACAATCTAGAAATGGAACAAATGAATAATATTACATATACTTCTATTGTCGAAAGCTTAATGTATGCTCAGGTTTGCACTCGACTTGACATCGCTTTTGCTGTAGAAACATTAGGAATAAATCAGAGTAATCTAGCTATGGACTACTGGAAAGCTACAAAAAAAAGTGATAAGATACCTTCAAGGTATCAAAAGCTACATGCTTATGTATAGACGAACTGACAACCTATAGGATTAGGTTAATTTTCTTTTAATAAACTAAAAAAAGAATAAAAAAATGTTATTTAGGTTATATAGAGTTCATAATGTGCACGTTACATATTGCATTTTAATTAGTGGGTCATAGTTTAATTTTTTTTTTAACTATTCCCATCATGTAGTCTTTTTTTAAATATAAAAAAAATATATAAAAAAAATAAAAAACAAAAAGTTAGCATTGCATCATTACGTTTTTTTAATAAAAATTATTCGGTCATCTTAAAAAAATAAAAAAATAAAAAGAGAAAACACAAAAGTTATTTTCTTGGTTAATTAATAAATTAGTACATAGTTAATCCATTTCATATCATCATTATTTAGTGTAGGTTGCATACATTAAAAAAAAATCACAAAAAGAACATGCATATAGAATTAATGTCATTCATCCCATGTCATGAAACGCATGCATATTAGAATTATATAAATTAGATTGCATACATATAGTTCATATTAAGCCATATGAATTGCATTTCACATATCATTAAAGTAAAATTCATGCATATTAATTTTAGATTTAGATTGCATAATAATAAAATTTAGGTGTCATGTCATTTAGAAATCATGTTTAGGGCATGCATTTTTATTAGCATTTTTTGTAAATGTTTTTTTTTAGAGGATAGACTTTAGTAAAGTTGTAGTTTATAATTTCTTAGCATTTTGATTTATTGAATGTTATTTCATTGATTGTGCACCCGCATGACCACCATTTGCATGTTAGTATCTTAGGTTAAAATTGATCAATAATGCTTGCAAAAAAAATATTTTTGAAATTAAAATAAAAGGTACCGAAAGGGCGTTAGATTAATCTAGCGTAATCATGTCCCCGAATTCATTAAATCTCTGGTTCGCAAAAATAAAGTATTCTCCCATACTTTATTTGGGTTTCTAACCAACCCTATTTGGTTAGTGGCGGCTCCGAATTGAAATATAATTGCATGTTTTAATGGTTCATTTTCTTAGTTCAAGTCGCGATTGGTAGGGCTTGGGAGAGTCCGCGCCAAGTCTTCGGACTTAGTAATCCATTAACCTAGTTTTAGGTGATTCACCCACCCTCGAAAAAATTGGGTCGCGACACACTTATATCCTTTGCATAGCCCACTTGAGCCTGCAATTTCATTTCTTTAAACCCAGTTGATGATCATCCCTCACACTGGGGCAAGGCAAAACCAGTTGATGATCAACCCCCACACTGGGGCAAGGCAAAAGGCAGATGAAGACTCTTGAAAGGTTATAGTGTCATTTAAAGTGTAATTGCTTGACGCATGCATTATGCGCAAGAATTGAATTCAAAATAGAACTAATGGGCATAAAAAAGCAGTGTGCCTGGTAAAAGCAAGGCCGATGCCCATGAAAAAAGAAGTGAAGAAAAAATGAATAAGGACTAGAGGGCATGAAAAAGCGGTGTGCCTAGTAAAAGCAAGGTCAATGCCCACAAAAAAAAAAAGGAAGTCAAAATAGGTGACTGTCAATTGCAAGAATTGAATCACAATGGAGCAATACTCAAAGAACTCAAATGTCGAGTTTCTACAATCAATAGGGCACTTCATGAAAACAATCCCCAATGGTGAAAAAGAAAACTGGTGGCAATGCCAAGATGATCATCAACTCTCACCCTTTACACACTTTTTGAGCCTAATGATCCTTTCATTTCTCAACCCATGAACCCAACCTACGTTATGTCCCTTACAAAGTCTCTTCAGATTAGGGCACTTGAATTAACGTAAGAGTTCATATGTTTATAAGCATCGCTCGAAGAAGTGCAAGCAGGATTATTTCTTTCTCATTTTTGCAGGGTTCTTGACTTATAAACCCGGAAATGATTACAAGACTGTTCATTCAATAGCTTTGACTCAAAGAGTCCCTTTTTTAAGCCGTTGGCCAAGCCCACATTATGGTCCCTGTTAAAGACCTCTCAGATTGGTAAAGATCGTACCGCTTGCGAGAATATTCGGACCCATGTCGATATGATGAAATTGAGTGATTCTCATAAAATAGCCATTCTAAATGAGAGTGAGTGAAAGTCCTTTCTAACCGAAAGTCTTTCATTTAGTATTCTTAAGAAATCAATGTCATGAGTGAAAATTGTCTTGAACGATAATTCTCTCTAGTGGAAATTCGGATGATGCAAAAATCATTATGCATGAATCTTGATTGAATTGATAAAAGTTTCAGTAGATTTTAAAGTTTGCATTCCAGAATAGCCTTAATTGCTTATTTTCTTTGGTGAATGCATTTTTGCTCTAATCATGTCTGATAGATAATGTTTTCTCAAAGACTCGAGAGCTCCTAACATTTAGGTTCTTTTCAAGATGCCTCATGATATGAGGAGATGAGAAACCATCATGAGCATTCAAGGTGCATCCTTAATGTTCCAAAATTTATTTCTACCAGGAGATGAGAGGCCTCCACAGGATATCTAAGTTCCAAAAGACATATCCCAAAGAATCAGAGATATCATCAGGTAAGTATATCTCTACCCATTCTCGACACTTGACTCGGTCAAGCTGTTCTTTTAAATTGACATGGCGTCCTTTCGTAGCCCAGAATCCTTTTATATTATCCTGGCGTGCTTTTGTAGCCCAAAGCCCATCTTTACAAGAGACATATCCCCAAGAAGTAGAGATGTCACCAGGTAAGTATATCTCTATACCCCAAATACTTGTCGTTGCACAGGTATTCCCCTTTTGAATACACCGACACTCGATTGAGTTGTCCCCAAAGATTTTTCTCCAAGTTGCAACGCTGGGCGACCGAAGAATGGTTCGGGTCCTAGCCAAGCAAAATCTCCATTTCGGCGACCGTAGAATGGTACGGGTCCTGGAAAAGCAATTTCCCCATTCAGGCGACCGAAGAATGGTTCGGGTCCTGAAAAATCAATTTTTCGTCAAGGCGACCGTAGAATGGTACGGGTCCTCGACAACACTTATTCTTTATTCAGGCGACCGTAGAATGGTACGGGTCCTGAAAAATGAATCCCTGTTTAGGCGACCGTAGAATGGTACGGGTCCTGAGAAATCAGCTCTTTTCTGCCATACTGGGCGACCGTAGAATGGTACGGGTCCTGGGAAAGCAGTTCCTTCCAAAATATTTCTGCCGTATTGGGCGACCGTAGAATGGTACGGGTCCTGAGAAAGCAGCTCCTTTCTGCCATACTGGGCGACCGTAGAATGGTACGGGTCCTGGGAAAGCAGCATCGTCACAAAGCCATGTTACTATTTTAGGTGACCGTAGAATGGTACGGGTCCTGGATAGGTAACATCCACTACCTCGAATTACTCTATCCTCCTCAAAGGTAAGTTATTCCAGGTAAGTTCATCTATCATTTGCATTAGTATTTCCATGCACTATATAAATCGCATTAAAAAATGGAATTCATGTTCCAACAAAAAATCATTCATTGCATGAGCATGACCAAAATTTAGGTCTCAATTTGTCTTTAAAGGCAACCTCTGCGAGCTCACCTTCAAAGAGGGGCAGCTGTTGACACCTAAAATTTTGAGATTTGATTTTTGCTAAATTTAAATTAAAAAAAAAAATCACATGGCATATAGGTTTAGGAAAATTTTATTTTTGTTATATTCCGTTAAGATTTCTCACATATTTAGGTAATATACACTAGGAGATGCACTTTTGCACAAAAGAGGGATTTTCTTGATGGAATATGCAAAAAATATTTCAGCAATATATTTAGGGGTATCGTGTTCAAGTAAAACTAGAAATGAAATATACCCCGAAGATACAATTTTTTGGCTTATAAAAGGGGTCTCGTACAATCAAAAAAGGGGGAGGCAATACGATAGAAACATACCGCCACAGTGATTTTTTTTCTCTCACGTCGAAGGGCTTCTTTTCGTTTTAGTTCAAAAGTACAAGTACATAAAAGAAAACTTGTCTTCTTTTTGTCAAGCATGGCAGGGGAAAAGTTGCAGTAAAGGAGACGTGAGAAAAGAGTGAGAGTGACGTGCGGTCAGCAAAAAAAGGGGGAAAAGAAAAATAGGTTACTGTTTGTCTTCCTCGCGCGGACACTCGCGCCCTGCCGGCCTCCATCTGCCACGCCCCCTGCCATCCGGACGCCCTCGGTGCTGCCCTTCCCCGACGCTCCGCCGCCTCTCCATCCGCGAGGCCTGTGCCGCCGCGAAGCCCCGCCGCGATCTGCGCCTGTGCCGCCGCGTCGTTGTCTCGAAGTGCTGCCGCCGGCCCCGACGGAACGCCTCGTCGCCCAGCTGCCTTCCCCCGTGAAATCGCAACTCAGCGCTGGTCCACGACGGTGCCGCCCTTCCTCGATGCTCCGCCGCTCCCTCTGATCTCTCCGCGCTCCGCCTCAGCCGAAGACCACCGCGCCTGCAGATTTGAGGTCCCCGCGGCGGTCACGACTCGATCTTCACCCCCCGTGTGACCGACGCCAGGAGATTCGCAACCCCCTGGTGCTGCGCCGCCGTCGCGCCGTCCTCCGGAGCCTCGCCGGAATCCTTGCCGGAGATCACCCCCCTTTTTGCCGTCAACGAACTCCCTCTCCTCGGCGACACCCATCTCATTATTTACCTAGGTAGTTTTTTTAATTATTTTTTACTTTTCACTTTTTACTTTTACTTTCTTTATAGTTTAGTTTACTTTATCTTTTTTTGTTTTTTTTAGGTTTTAATTCTTCTAGGCATTACCTATAGGATTTGTCCTTAGGGTTTAATTTAATTATTAATTTGACCCGTAAGATTTCGGGTCATTTTTTTTAATTGTATTAACTCTCGGGGTTTGTTTATGATATGTTAACTGTTGAATCAATATATTTATTAATTTGATCCGTAAGACTTCGGATAAGATTTTTAATTATTTTGATTTCTTGTCTGATGTTCAGGGTTAAAAATAGTCGTTAATTTGACCCGTGAGATAACGGGTTAATTTTTCGCCTATTTTAGTCCTTTATTTGTTGAATATTTTGCTTGTTTAGATTCAAGCTTTAATTGCTTGCTTTAGAAAATCACTACGAAAAAATCAAAAAGATATTCGAATTAGGTTTCAATTTGTTTTTTTTTAGAATATTTCTTGTTATTTTGCATATCTAGAATATAGATTTTATTTTAGATTTTAAAAAAATATAAAAACAAAAAAGGTGCACTCATTTAGGTTGTTAGTTTTTTTATTTAAGTTGCATGTTTAAGTACGTGGCATTTTTAAATTTCGAACATTGTTAAAAATAAAAAAATATCATGCATATGTCATGTAGAATTAGGGCATGCTCCGCACGTCATTGCATATTAAATAGATTGCATGTTAGGTTGAGATAATGTCTTAGTTTAAATTAGGATTTAATATGACCTAATCCTTATTTTAAATTAGATAGAATTTCAATTTAGCTAGATCATTTTTGCATTCGAATTTCATGAGAGAAAATACAAAATTGTCTTTGCATAAGTTAATTTCAATTTTTAGGATAGATTGCATTTTTAAAAAATAGAAAGATCAAATGCACGTCATTTAGTTTTCATTAAGTTCATTTAATTAGAACTTTTTTGTCATTAGACTAAGGCATTCAATAAATGTCACGTGACATATAGCTCGCATATTAAGTTGTATGAGGCATGTCATTTTAGTTTAAATAATTTTGTATGTCATTGCATCGCATTGTATGTTATTATAATTAGATCATTTAGATTGCATTTAATTATTGCATTTCTTCATGTCATATAGTTTAGGTCATGTCGTCATGTCATATTAGGTTATTAGCATGCATCGCATGATTTTCATTAAAAAAAGTGAAAACAAAAAAATTGAAATTGTGTGTTAATTAGAAATTATATCTAGGATTGTCTATATGATTTTTGATCTAACAACGCAGATGCTTTCGTTGCTTTAAGGTATGTCCTGCATTATTTTATTCGTTTTCTCGGGTGTTAAATTGGTGGTTTGTGCACTCGCATGATCGCCTCACACGTTAGGAAAATGAATTAAAATCAAATCAAGCTGCCTGCAAAACATTTTTTTGAAAATTAAAAAAAATGGTACCGAATGGGCACTAGGATAGTCTAGTGTAACCAAGTCCCCGTACCCTTAGTCTCTGGTTCGTAGGAGTAAGATAATCCTCCCGTTATTTTACTTAGGTGTCTAATCGACCTACCCCAAATTGATTAGTGGCGACTCCTAGATAATAATCTTTTGCATGTTAAAACCCTAAGTCGCGATTTGGTATGGGTTTGGGAGAGCCCGAGCTAAGCTTAAAGGCTTAGTAGTCCATCAACCTAGTTTTAGGTGACAAACCCAAAAAATCGGGTCGCGACAGCTGCCAAACGTATTATTAAATATGTTGCTACTACTGCTAAGATCGGTCTATGGTATCCCAAAGAAGGAGACTTTACACTTCTTGGCTATTCAGACGCAGATCTTGCGGGTTGTAGAGTTGAAAGAAAAAGCACTTCAGGTACTTGTCAATTGCTTGGAAACAGGGCAGTATCTTGGTTTTCAAGAAGGAAATTGCTGTTCTCAAATACTCTGGATAAAACAACAATCACCGGACTTTGGCATTGAAGACTCTTGCACAGAGATAAGATGTGACAATACCAGCGCAATCAATCTTACAAAGAATCCTATCCTACATTCAAGAGCAAAACACATTGAGATTCGACATCATTTTGTAAGAGATCACGTTCAGAACAAAGAAGTCTTGATACAATTCATAGACTTGAAGAATCAACTGGCAGACATCTTCACAAAGCCACTTGAGAAAAGCTTATTTGAGTCTATTCGCTCAAGACTCAATATTTTATCTCTTGAAGAATGTTGAAGCTCAGACTCAGAATCTAAAGTCTGACAGAGTATCAGACTCAAAGATTGAAGACTGAAAATACGAATCGACACGACTATAAGTTCACTTACTTAAACTGTCATTTCGAAAAGGTAAGTTTGTCTGTTTATCTCTAATCGAGCTTATTAAGGCAGTTATATTTAAAAAAAATGGTGGTTATCGATTTATTAAGGCAATTATTTTCAAAAGGAAATTTTTAATATTTCCAAAAATTTGCGACGCTTGATTTACCCCGTATCAGTCACCTTTTATACACTTCTTCTCCTTCGTTTTTCAATTTACCCAGAAACCCTAGATCAAAAGCTTTTCACTTCTCTGTATTTTTCTCTCCCAAATTTCTACGTTTCAAAGCTTTTCACTTTCTTGCAACACAAGTGTGAAAGCTTCTCCAAGAAAGCAACAATGTCTTACCAAAGGAAGTCATCCAGAATAGCAAACAGGGGACCACAGGGATCTGGTGAGGGGCCTACGCACTTCGATCTTACCGAAGAAAGCAACTTTCCATCTGAACAAACTCCTCAACGATCTCAACAGAGTTCTTCCTCAACAAGACCTCTTGGTCGTCGCTCTCAAGATGCAAAAGAAGTTCTTGAAGATATTGAACCAGTAAGAACACTCAAGCCTACTTTTGTTTATAGGTTTTACTCTGCATTGAAGGAAGGAGGTTTTACCATGACCTTCATTGATGAATTTCTGAAAGAAAAAGGTTACTCCAATGAGACTCATTTTCTCACTGTCATGGAGAGATCAGGGATTGTTCCTGAAGGAATGGCTGCAAAAGCCTTCGCAAACTTTCCCAGTGACCTTAGGTTTAGTAGTATAAATCAGCCAGAGGGAAATGATGATGATGAGAAAATGTTCATACATTTTAAACCTTGGATGGGTGTGGCTGCAAACCTTCGAGGGAAGAAGGATGAATTGTTTCGCTCAGACGGACACAGAAAGATGTACGAAAAACTGCTGAAGCGTGGGGTGATGAATCCACGGACGGTGGATTTTGATTTTCTGGACCTTTTAAGCATCAATCTGAGAGAGAAGTTTGAAAAACTTCAACTCCATCAGTTCTGTACTGACTGTGATTTGGCACATTCTGAATTAACAACGTACTTCTATTCCAATCTTAGTTTCATCGATGCAAACAGCTTTTCTTTTAGTGTGAGAGATAAAGAGTATGTTGTTGATAATGACATTCTGGCAGATGTAATTGGTGTGGAAAGAAGTGTTTTTCAATCAATTGGTGTGTCTGTAAGTCATGCCACTCTAGAACTTGTGAGAGACCGAATTGCTGAAGGTCGTCTCTCCTACTCCAGGATGAATGCAACAAACACTCTGCTTCACAAGATTGTGATCAACTGTCTTAGACCGAAATCAACATCCAAGACAGATGTATCCATCTCAGAGGCTAAGTTGATGTATGCAATCAAGATTGGTCTTAACTTCTCTCTGCCGCACACTATCATGTTTCACATGTACAGGACCATGGCAAAGGACAAGGGAAAACTCCATTATGCTGCTCTCATCACTCGTCTTTTCAGACACCTGAACATTCAGCCTCCTCACATTCTCTCTGTGAAGACTATTGATAAAATGGTCATCGGATTGAGGATGATAACAAACATGCGTCTGAAAGAACTCAGCAAGAAGCTGGAGCGGTTCAAGGAGAAGACTCCTATCAAGTTCAGACCAGACTCTTCTGCGGCTAAAAGAAAAGGAAAGGAACCAGTGGCTAGTCCTGTCAAGAAGAGAAGGGCAATCATCTTGGAAGATGAAGATGATGAGGATGCTCTACCCATCTCTGCTCTTGTTTCTCAATTTTCTGCACCTGTTTCAGCTGTTCCAGAACAACTTTTTGAAGAAAAAGAGGAAGAGAAAGAAGAAGAGAAAGAGGAAGAAGAGAAAGCAGAACAAGGGGATAAACCAGCAAAAACAGATTCTCCAGCAGAAAAAGAGGATCAACAAAAACCTGTCACTGAGGAAACTCCTCAGAAAGAAGAGTTTTTTTCTCCTCCAGAAGACATGGAAACAGGGGGAGATACACACAGAGAACATACTCCTCTTCTACTGACTTTTAAAGAAGAAGATACACAAACAGGTGTTAGTCGATCACCTCCTGATGCAGAAGATGTTTATGCTGCTCAGTTTCCTGAGGGAGAGGCATCATCTCCACATACTGAACTCCCTGCTGATATTCATACTGGCTTGACTCCACCATCCAACCGAGTTGACGCAAGCACACATACTGTCAATTCAGGAGATTTTGGAAGGTTGCTTGACATCATCTTGGAACTCAAAGGCCAAATCTATGCTATGGGGTATGAATTTCAGACCTTGCAGCATGAAAATCATGCAATGTTCATCACCATGCATTATCAGCTTAAAGAGGTTCAGCGTCAGATTCAGGATACTGCAAAAGGCACTGCTCTTACCCAACTACAGGAAGACTTGAGGAAGCTAGAAGAAACTGTCAAGTCTATGGAGGACTTTCAACTTGTTCGCATTCCTCGTGCTCCTTGATTTCTTTTATGCTGACAAAAAGGGGGAGAAGACTTTGTAGATTTTTGAACATTAAACCAAACCAAGCCAAATATTTTTTAAACATTTTTTTTTGAGTTGTTATGATTGTGATTTTGACTTTATCTTGAGTTTTTTGAATATGTGCTTATTATTGCATTACTTTAAGCTATTAAATTAGATAAAGATGGTATTGTCTGCTTATGACTAATGAGGTTTCTGTGAATGCAGATATGTGTACAGGGTAAGTCTGTGTACAGAACATCTGTGTACAGGATAACTTCTACTATTTTTATTGTAATCTTTTATGAGATATCAATGCTTGCTTAAAAGTTGTATTGGAGGGCAATAATATTCAAATCTGCATAAAAGTTTTGTCACCATAAAAAATGGGGAGATTGTTGGATAAATTCTCTTGAAGTATTTTGAAGTTGACAAAACATTTTTCTCAGTCTAGTCTGAAGACTTACAGACTCTATTGACAAAGTCTGAAGATCAAAGTCTGAAGCTAGCAAGACTTATGTTTCAAAGTCTACTCTCATGGACAGTCTCCAGACCGACTTTTGTTCTGATCTTATATGGTCTTTATTCTAACGGCTAAAGAATATCTTTCTACTGGATTCAGCACTAGAAGATCTTACTTTCGTATACGAATATGTATAGATTCTCTAAAGATTTCGCAACTTATATTTGGAATGATCTACTTATGGAAACCAAGATCCTGATTGTATGGGTGAGCAGGATTGATGGGCTATCAACACTTACCTTAAAGAGCTCGAGATCTCTTTAATCGATTCCGTCCAACGGGTTGATTGGAAGAACTTCTTTGGAAGGTGCCAACGGTATTGAAGGCATGAAGAAGTATATAAGAGAGATGCTCCAGTTGTTGAAGGGTGCCGGATAGAAGAATTCCAAAGTCTGAATCTCCTTTTCTATTTTGCGATCTTATTCTTCGAGCGTTATATGTAATCAAAATAAAGATCATATTGTAGTGAGACCTTGAGGAAGTGTAGTAGAGCTTCTACACTGTGGACTCAAGAGTGTGAGACTGTAATCACTCTTTTTTATTCTTAGTGAAATCCAGCCAGAAGGGTTGTCCGTGCGGGAGAGTGGACGTAGGCTTGGTCTAAGCCGAACCACTATAAATCGGGAGTCTTGATTCTCTATCCTTAATCCTTTATCTTTCATTACTTTCATTTGCTGTGATTGTTGGTTTTAATTCTTTAATCTCTCATTCGGATTAAATTGTTGAAATTGCTTTAATCACCTATTCACCCCCCTCTAGGTGCTAATTCTAGTCCTAACACCAAATGGACCGAATAACCTCATTAAATACTCTACACATTTCTAACCATTAGCACTCTCCAGGGGAATTTCTTCCAATCAACTTATTGGACATAATCGATTAAGGAGATCTTGTAGACGTTTGAAGATTGAGGTGAAAATCCGATGATTCCGGTTGCCCATAGAATCAGAATCTAAGTTTCTATAAATAGATGCTTCCTAAAAAGGAACTTGTTTTCAAAATTGATTTTATCAATCCGTGATTGATTTCATCCATATATTTAGAAAAGGTAAGTGAGATTATCTGCCAGAAAGCCATATATTAAGGATAAATCTTGCACGTACTGGATCATTGTTGAAAGATCAATAATCCGGAGTCTAATTATATCTCCGTTCTTTTCTTGAGTTCATTCTGGATCTCGTCAAAGTGGGAAAGACTTTTGAGGTAAAATAGACTTTGATAACATTCCACGATATAACTTAGAGGTCTAGTATCCTTTAGAGTAAGAGTAAGAATAAGAGAAGGAAAGTGTTGTCAACTTCAAAACCTGATAGGAGTTTTCTCAACAATGCTCACGTCAGTGATTTTTAGTTAAAATTAATTGGATGGACTTATGACTCAATTGGCACAAATTAAAGGTTTAAGAATGAATTGACAAAAGTACAATACATTTTGGACTCTTTGGACAATTTTCTTTACTATAATCATATAACTTTCATACAATTATCTGGTTAAAATACGTGAAAAAATACAAGCAAATGACTGATACACGAGGACAATGGAATTGTTAAATGATGATATAAACCTTTCTGATAGAAATTATGAATTAAGATATGGTAGGATCGAATCATTATGATAATTAAGTATAGCTTATTGCGTGGTTTAGTAAAGGGATAATGATACAAATTGTCCCAAACCTTGGCTCAATATACAATGTGGCCCTTGAATTTTTCATATGTTCAATATGATCCCCAAACTTTGGCCAATATTTAATGTAGTCCCTGAACTTTTGATATATATTCAACTTAAGTCATTGAATTATATGAAAATGTTCAATGTTGTCCATGAACTTAAATTAATGGAGGAACAAAATTGGACATTTTTATGTATTGAGGGATTAAATTGAACATAACCAAAAGTGCAAGGACCATATTGACCAAATTGAAAGTTCAGAAATTACATTACACATTAGATTACAGTTCGGGATTCATATTGAACAAATTAAAAGGTCAAGGATTATATTACACATTGGAACAAAATTTAGAGAAAAATTGTCATTTTTCCTTTGATAAACTGATATTTATAATATTTTTAAAATATTGTTAACGTTATATACAACTGTCATTTGTCAAATGATAAGAAAAGCATTGCAGAGAAGGGCGACAAAATGCTTACTAGACATAATCAATTTTATATTCTTCTCATCTTGACATCAAGTTGCAAATAGCAGTAGGCGTCCATAGTGTCATTATATAAAATTAATATAGTGATATGACATATTCTAAGATGATATAAACATAAATGGAACTCATATTCAACCGTCCATTAAAGAATTTTATGTCCACAATCAACAATCTCTAATATAAGTGCTAGAAAAGGAAATGATTGCATAACCAAATAAAGAGAAGAAGAGAATGAACTGTTCATTTAATTTACGTGGTTTAGATGGTGAGACCTACTTCACATGGGAGAACAACAAAGGGTTCCGATCAAGCAATGTAATGAAAATTACAACCACGGTCGAGTCACTTAGATGCTCCCAATGTTTTCCACCCCTAACTACGTCAAATAACTCATCTAATGTTTAGTCTTGTCCATTTTCTCCCGAAAACAATATCTCTCTAATAAAGGAATCCACAAATCTTCACACCAATATTCTTTTGCTTGAACACACAGTCGCTTGAATGCAATTCTTGAAAACGTCCAATGGCAAGCTCCAGATCGGATGTCTGAATGTCTCGCCACTTGGAAAACTCGCGTTACACATCAAAAATGGCTTAGATTTGTGCCCTGTTCCTCAACGAATAAGACATACGTAACAAACCCTGGGGAATATGTATATTCATCCCACCGCCGAAAGCATCTTAAAGTTTGGATCGCTCAAGAAGGCTATGCCAAGTGAGAACGGGAAACAAAGTCCATGGACTTTTCTTCTTCTTTTTTCTGATTCTTTTTGTTTCTTTCCACATTCACGTGGTCGGACTCTGAACTGGGGCTTCGTTCAACAGATTCGAACTCATGACATATTCTAACAAAAAGTAAAAAAAGGGGCATCTGACAAATTAATTTCCTAAACCAAATGTAGTCACCCTTGACGGATGAGAAATTTATACATTAGATGATGTTGGAGTGGAAATTCACACGGAGGATCGAATCTTGCCAGTTCTGTCTGGAGGGTTAGGGTGTGTTTGTTTATGTTCTTTTTTTTGTTTATGAACAAAATTTCTGTTTTTTTGTTCTCGGGAACAAAAAAAGAATAGAAACGCGTTTGTTTGCATTTTTGTTCCAAATCTGTTTTTTTGTTCCCGGGAACAAAAAAAGAACAGAAATAAGAAACGAAAAAAACTTGTTTTTTTTTTCCGGAAACATTTCTTGAAGAATTAAAAGAACAGAAACACAAAAAACTTGTTTCCTTTTTGTTTCTTGCTTTCGTGCCCCATGTCGTTCACCTGCGCCCTCTCTTCTCTGTCTAAAGTCCCTCCCTTTTTCGGCGTCTCTCACAGGTTCTCCACCGTCATCCTCTCCGGCGCCTCCCAACTCGTCAATCTCTCCGGCGCCGATAGGTGCTGCTCCTTCACCGGCTGAAGCTTCTGATTCGAGGTAAGTTTCATCCTTCACCGGCTGCTGCTCCTCCTCCTTCATCGATTGACGAGGGCTTTGACGAGAGCCACCCCTCGCAGATATGGGCGACGGCTGCTCGGGGCTCGAGCGCGACGGCTCGCTCGAGCCAGCGCTTGCCCAGATCTGCGAGAGCTCACTCAACAAGACGCTCGCTCGAGCGAGCCCTCGCGCTCGAGCCCCGAGCGAGCAGACTCGCCCAGATGTGCGGCAGCGTCTGCTCGCTCGAGCGAGCGTCGCTGCTTTGCTCGCTCAGGCGAGCGCTGCTTGCTCGAGCGAGCAGAGTAGCAACAGTTCTCTCGCTCGAGCGAGCGACTCACAGGCGAGCGCTGCTCGCTCCAGCGAGCATCGTTGCTCTGCTCGCTCGAGCGAGCATAGAGATGACATCTTGCAAGACTGTTGAGCGATGATACTAGCTGTGGAAGGGCTCTGCTCTAGTATGACTTCGTACCCGTCGCTGAAGTTATCCATGCCTCGAGCAAACAGTTGCCAAAAGAGACCGCCGGCACACGACCCTTGGTTGCTTGCACTCGTGTAGATCGCATCCTACAGCCTCCCAAAATAGTTGTCCCTCTTTTCTAAGCTGTAACCCGATGAATTCGATGACTTGCCGAATTCGCCGAGTATGATCGGCTTATTGAGGGAGCAGAGCAGCAACGCTCTGCTCGCTCGAGCCAGCGACTCGCAGGTGAGCGCTGCTGAGGTTTTAGTAGTGTAAGGCGTAAGGAGCGCATTGTTAACTTATGAGTAGACACAATTTTGTCAATGCATTTGCTAGTTTTTGCTTATACACTCTGTTTTACGTTTCTGAAAATTGCTGCTTTCATCCTCAGGTAGTTCCATCCATTGTCATTGCATTTGTGACATATGATAATTGAATGATGATGTGAAGGGAGAAGCATTATGGAAGCTGAGGAATGGCTTCTATCATTCGTCCTCTTACCTTTATATAACAATCAGGTAAACTTTTTATTTTCCCCCTCTAATTTTCCAGATGTAGTTTTTCATGAGTTGTCCCTATTGTTGGTTTTAGGGTCTCGTAGATGTAGGATGTGGTTTATGTTTTCAGTTACAAGTAATCAAAATGCCGATACATGGACATTTTGAAATGTTTAATGATGTGTAGTAAGTACTCACATTAATCTCCCCAATGCAAAGTCTATCTTTCCTTCAGAATGTGAATCCATCTTTCCCTTTGGATCAATTTCAACTGTTTCAGTTGCATCAGGCCATGATCTGTCTAAAGAGATATGTTTCCTTGACTGTGTTACACAGCAATCTCTCTTCATGTCCTCATGTACTGAGAAGATCGATGATTATGTTACAATAATAGAATTTAGTCTATGGAATTCGGTCCACCGCATTAGGAAGAGGGACACTTTGTGAAGATGCTGAGGTTGAGAGAATGAGTCTGTCAGTTCTTTCTCTCTCAGAGAGAGAGAGAGTGAAGTAGAGGAGCGATTTTGCTCCCCTTCCTTTCTTTTCCTGATTTTTTCTTAGCAATTAATTAATTCTATCCATCTGTTTTGCCAATTTGAGTGAGCTTCTTTTCCCAAGATTGTTCCATCTGTTTTAGCTTTTTCAGTGATGTTTCTTTTTTGCTTTTTTGCAGATTGTACATTGGAAAAATCATTTAAAATTTCCAGAGGACGCCAGATTGTCACTTGAAGCAAGGGATTTGATTTGTAGGCTTCTTTGTGATGGTCAAGGATATATTAGGAGTTGAAATCAGAACATTAGATTGAACTTTCGAGCATCCTCTGGTGTCTGTCAAAAGTGTGGTATTTTTATAGGTCAGGGTTAGAAAAAAAGGGTGGAGATTGCTCTTTTCTTCTCTCTAAAAGTAAGTCTAGCAATATGTAATTCAGCTCTGATAATTGCTCCCCCTTTGTTCTCGTGTCGATGTCTTCTTGTGAACTTGCTGTAGCTGTTGGCTTCTCATTCATGTGTTGTGTCAATAAGTATGAAGGAGGAATAAGCCAACAAAAACAGTTCATTGGCTTTTGATACCGTGAGAAAGCTTTTATTTATTTATTTATTTTTATTTTTATGGTGATGTAATGTATGAAAGGGTCCATGTTGAGATCTATAAGATACTCTTCTTTTTGCTAGTTCTTATTGTACGAACTTTACATATAAAATTTTCTTTCAAGTATGCACATATGACCATGTTCAAAATGTTTTTCTTCACTCATGATGAAAATTAAATTGATGAGCATTTCATGAGAATGAGAGTTCAATACCAAGTTTACAGTTTATTAAAAAAAAAGCACTTGAGAAAAATTTGGTGCAAACTTTACTTACTAAATTTTCTATCAAGTATGCACATATGATCATGTTCAAAATGTTTGTCTTCACTCACCATGAACAAAATTAAATTGATGAACATTTCATGAAAATGATAATTCAATATCAAGTTTATATTTTATTAAAAAAAAAGAAAAGGGATTTGATAAAAAATTGGAACATAAATTTTTTATAGTTACCAAACGTGTTTCTGTTCTTTTTCTATTCCAGGAACATAAATTTTTTATAGTTACCAAACGTGTTTCTATTCTTTTTTTATTCTAGAAACAGAAATTTTATACAGTTACCAAATGCGTTCTTTTGTTCAAAAACTGTTCCCCGGAGCAGAAACACTTTTTTCTATTTCTGTTCCCTTGAACAATTTTTAAACAGAAACACAAACAAACGCACCCTTATTGTCTGCACTGGAGTCCGACTACTCCTCGAGTTGACCGCAACCAGCAAAGCCATGACGTCATTTCCCTTCTTGCTGCCCAAGCATCTGTCGGCTCTCTCTTATTTTTGAGTTCCATGCATCTAGAGAACGACAAATGCCTCACGACATAGAATAAACAACAGCAAACAACGCAAATTAAAGAACGACAATAATGCAGCGAGAAGAGGTATCTAACCAGGAATCTTCCCCACCTCACATGTCACATCCCAACACAAGTGATAATCAACCACGAAACCTTCGAAGCACTCGCTTGAGCCCGGGAGATATTCGGTTACATCGCGATGGCCTATGCCGAGCTCCTGCTCGTCCCAACCCCTGTCACAGGCCATCTCGTATCGATGGTCGAGATGGCCAAGCTCCTTGTCGACCACGACCCCCGCCTCTCTATCACCATCCTCATCATGAAGCTTCCGATCGACTCCGAAGTCGACTCTTACACAAGCTCATTTGCCACCTCCATGGCTGCCGCCCGCATCCGCTTCATCCACCTCCCTCATGTGAACTTAGACACCAAGATCTCCTCGGGCAGTTTCCTCACCGACTTCATGGAAAGCTACAAGCCCCACATCAAGCAGGCCGTCGCCGACCTCACCGACTCGGCCGCCTCAACCTGGCAGCTTGCGGGATTCGTGATCGACATGTTCTGCACCACCATGATCGAGCTGGCAGACGAAATTGGAGTCCCGTCCTATGTCTACTTCACGTCGAGCGCCGCGTTCCTTGGGCTAATGCTGCACCTACAGTCGCTCCAAGACGAGCAACACGTGGACATAACTGAATTCAAGAACTCAGTCGCTGAGCTGGACTTCCCAAGTTTCGCGCATCCGTTGCCGGCCAAGGTCTTACCGTCCGTGGTTCTGTTTAAAGAGGAGGTCCAACAATTCCTGGAGCACGCCAAGAGGATTAGAGCGATCAAGGGAATTATCATCAACACGTTCGACGAGCTCGAACCACATGCACTGGGGTCCTTGGTGGGCCTCGGGGCGCCGATGGTGTACCCCGTGGGGCCCATATTGAATTTGAAGGGGGAGACTAAAACGAAGGCTGATGGTGGCGGCCGAGGCGACGATATCATGGAGTGGCTGAACGAGCAACCGCCTTCGTCAGTGGTTTTCTTATGCTTCGGGAGTAGGGGAAGCTTCCGCGAGGACCAGGTTAAGGAGATTGCCTACGCGCTGGAGCGGAGCGGGCACCGCTTCCTATGGTCCCTACGACAGCCGCCACCGACGGGCATGTATGATCTACCACGTGACTACACGGACCCCGTGGAGGTCTTGCCGGAGGGGTTCCTTGACCGGACGGCCAGCGTTGGGAAAGTGATTGGGTGGGCCCCACAGGCTGCAGTCCTTGCCCACCCAGCGATTGGGGGCTTCGTTTCGCACTGCGGATGGAACTCCACCCTAGAGAGCATTTGGTTCGGTGTGGCGGTGGCCACGTGGCCCCTCTATGCAGAGCAACAATTTAATGCGTTCGAGCTGGTGGTGGAGCTAGGCCTTGCGGTGGAGATCAAGATGGATTACAGGAGGGATTTCAGGATTGAGAGCGACTCTGTCGTGACGGTGGACGAAATAGAGGGCGGAATAAAGAAGTTAATGGAGGACGTCGGCAGTGAGAGGCGGAAGAAGGTGAAAGAAGTGAGTGAGAAGAGTAGGAAGGTATTGGCTGAGGGTGGCTCTTCTTATTTAGCTTTGGGTCGTTTGATCGAGGACATCTTGAATAATATGCCTTGATTAAGATGACTCCAGTAGTTGGAATCTTTAGCATTTCAGGTGTATCCACTTTGAATAAAAAAAAAATGTGACTTTCATTGTATTAGATCAATTTGTATTTATAAAAGTGAGCTTACCGTGAAAATCTAGTACACGCCGTCAACGTTAAAGTAATTCTCACGAGCGGTCCTATCCACTCTTTATCTCATGATTAAATAAGAGATTTGCTAGTTAAAATCCGGAAATTGAGATTTGATAAGACTGTTTGTATAAAGTTTAATTTACTTTAAACAGTGTATGGTCCAATAATTCATTTTAAAATACGTGGTCGCTGTGGATGGTTGAGATTTTTGTTGCATCTCTTAGACTCAGAATTCCTGAATGGTGCGGAAGTTCTTGCGTGAAAGATTCGCCTAACCATTACATCGTGAACCGTTGAATCTGTCTGGTTGCATTGGTGTGTGGATGCAACTATTCCCTTTGTCTCTTTCTTCCTCGTGTATGGAGCATATCACCTTGATGCCTCCGAATGACCTTTACTTACATGTCAACGACGGAGACAGCCAAGGTCCCTGCCAGCTGCGACGATCGGCTCTCTGTCACCGTCATCATCGTGAATTTTCCGTATGGCTCTGAGATTGACTCTCGGATTGAGCCGATCGTGCTGAGTCCGTCGCTGCCCGGGTGCGCTTCATCCACCTTCCTCAGTAGAGCACTGCCCAGGAAACGTCCGCAATGAGCTTCCCCATTCACTTCGTCTGTAACCAATTTTACATTGTTCTCGTCTTACATCGAGATGACCCATGCCGTGCTCATATTCGTCCCATCACTTATCATGGGTTATCTCGTATCGATGGTTGAGATGGCCAAGCTCCTCGTCGATCGCGACCCACACCTCTCTATCACCGTCAACACTTTTAATGGTGCAAACTCCATTTTCAACATGAATCTTGTGGCCTTTTTCGTGAAGTTACCCAACACTTAGTTAATTCCAAAAAAAGTCCCGGCAGAAAGTAAAGATTTGTAATAATAACATTGTACCATCTTTTGACTTTATATTAATGTTACATTTATCCATCACGGGAATTTTTTAGTTCACAACTTATCTCATCCAATTGCGAGAATAACTCCTTTCGGCCAAATATATGATTGCTGCAATTAGTATCCAAGTACCATATGTTGGTGTCTACAATGCTCAGATCATCCTTCTTACATGCTAGCATCATATATTCCTCAACATGGGTGGCATGTGCGTGTTTTGCTAACTCATATGTCGCCTTTGCTTGGCATTCGGATTTGTAAAGTCTGAATTTATTGCACTTAGGCTTGACTTTTCCTTTGTCACGTGTTTTATATTTTCCAATGAAATTTAAATTTTCTCCTCTATTTCGGCCTCCTCCATTGCCTCGACTGCCTTGATTGCCTCCTCAACTTGATGGAATGACTCAACTTTGCAATACTTGCTCAGGATTTGAACCAATAAACTTTTGATTCATTGTTTGCTCATGCGAGCACAACGAAACCATCAACCCCTCCAATGCTAGGGTTGACACATATTGTCCTTCCTCAATCGCTGTGACAACGTAGTCAAATCTTTTAGTAAAAGACCTCAAGATTTTTTTTACAATTTGCACATCTTAGAGTTTCCTCACCATTAACCCTTAATTGGTTAACGATGGTTTGCACGCAATCAAAATATGCCGAGATTGATTCAAAGTCATTCGTGCGTGAAGACTCAAAATTGCCTTGAAGTATTAAAAGTCGCACCCATCGAACGAGTTCATCGCCTTTGTAGGATTTTTGCAAAATAATCCACAATTCTTTCGCGGTCTCTACACTTGATATTTCTTCAAATATCATTTCCTTCGTGGCTTGAAAGATCACGTACAATGCTTTTTAATCTTTTTTCTAGGACTCCATCAAAGAATCTTTCTCCTCCTTTCTCAAAGCCTCAAATGCTTCATCGTTGACCACTTCAGTGTAGCCGTTTATGCCAAATTCCACAAATCTTGCGATTTGAAGAGAACCTTCATTTGGACAAACCAGTTGTTAAAATTCTTTCCATGCAACTTTGGAAGTTGTAATTGAATGGAATTGGTGGATGCCATTCGTAGCTTAGTTACCAAATGTTAGAACAAAAGGAAAGAAAACAATAATGGCAACTTTGGAAATTTGGAATGAGTGCATAAGTTGGAGGGAGAAATTGCTCTTAGAATACCTTTTTGATGGCTTCTTGTTTACAACACACCCTCGCGTCCTTCATAATAGCAGAATACCTAAACTACAATAAAGATGAAGACAAACATCCCACACGCTTATTATCCTAAGGACAAAATGTCAACAACAAGGGAACACAAACATTAAATGAGCCAAAGACGATGAAGTCTTCACTCCTTATAATGCTGAAACTTCTCGCTCTTTGACCGATAAACCAAAAAAGAACTTCTCTTTTCCTTACAAAATCATTTACTCCTTATTGAATGATAGAGGGTCTACCTCAAATACAACCCACCATAAATCATGCTGATTTCCTTTTGTCTTCAATCTTCTTCTTACGCCCACCATAAATCAAGACATCCTTTAAAGAATACTAATAACCAAATTCAGAGCTCAGTAACCAATATGTTCAAATCTTCAACAATCAAATTTATATTATTCTAACATATATTTGATCTAATTTACACGGCAGAAAATTAACCAAGCCTCGCAAAATTGGTTCATCTCTTTGTTGCAAATTGCAAGTATATACACAAGGAACTGCTGCCGTTGAACGTATTCTATAGTGGCACTGAATCCAAATGAGGATAGAGATAACATTTCCTATCCAAACCAAAGAAAAATTCCTTGGGGCACATCAAGCGATCGCGTCCGTTGCATGTGAAATTTCATCTGGAGATACAACTCTTATCGGGACATGTTATTGAAGATATCGTCGATCAAACGGCAGAGGGACGAGCATGAAGAACCACCCTCATCCAAGGCCTTCCGGCTCTTCACGCTCATCTTCCTTACCTTCTTCCTCTGTTCGCTGTCCGGCTCCATCAGGCGTCGTATCCCTCTCTCTATCTCTTCAGCGGTCACCGTTGTCTCGCTCTTCATCCTTACATCCCTCCTATACTCCATCTTAATCTCAAAAGCGAGATCCAACTCCGCCACCATCTCGAACACGTTGAATTGTTGCTCCGCATATAGCGGCAATCCCGCGATCGGCACGCCAAACCATATGCTCTCCAACGTGGAGTTCCAACCACAATGGGACACGAATCCCCCGACTACCGGGTGGGCGAGGATGTCGACTTGCGGGGCCCACCCGATCACTTTCCCTATCTCGACCGTCCGATCGAGGAACCCTTCTGGTAGAATCTCCTCGGTATTAGCATAGTCACGTGGGGGTCCTACGTTGCCCTTAGGCGGCGGCTGGCGTAGGGACCACAGGAATCGGTGCCCACAACGCTCAAGCGCGGTGGCAAACTCTCTCACGGCATCCGCGTCGAAGCTACCCCGACTTCCAAAGCACAGGAACACCACAGACGAATCCGGTTGACTATCGAGCCACTTCATGGTCTCCGAACCATTGGACGGTCCTGTGCTCACTTACAATGGTTCCCGACCACTGTCTCCGCGCGGTCTCTGACGACCTGCTCTGATATTGTTGAACAAAGGGAAGTGGATGTACAAATAAAAAAATTACTTTTATTATAAAACAATATTACAACTCTCTATTTTATTATCTTCTCACAACAACTCATTGTACTTGCTTACCCACTCCCTCACAAACCTCACACGGACACAACTCTTGCACACACCCACTTACTCTCTATTTCTCTACACTTCACGCCACCTACTCCACCCACACACTCACGTACACACTTCACTCACACACACAACACCCCTCACTCTTACACTTCAAGAGACAACAACCCCTATTTATAGGAGCCAAAGTCGGTGGAGTCCATGAACAAAATGGCCGAGAAAAATCTGGAGAGAGAGGGAGAGAAAAGTCTGGAGAGAGGGAGAAAAATCTGGTGCAGTAAAGAGAGGGAGAGAAATCTGGAGAAATCCAGAGAGAGAGAGAGAGAGAGGCGGTGCCCTCTTTTTTCTGACAGTTGATTGTATGTAGAAGCCGGTACGCAACTGGTGATTAAACTACCTGGTGAAGGTTTTACTCTCCCAAAAATTCAAATCAAACCTTGATCATTTCTCGGTTTCGAGAAATCCTGACTGGCCTATGGCAATGCTTCAGTTAGCGTCTGGCCTAGGACAACCCCGACTTTACTACGACTCGCGTCTCCTGATGCCTTAGAACGGGTCAACTCGAGTGAACGGGAGCTATTACTGAAAATCGAACGTTCTAATGGCTAGTGCGAAACACCTACGAGGTAATACCCTTAGAAGTTAGCAATTCTAGTGGTTGTTACTTCCCGACCGTATTATTCACAAGAGAAATATTGGTATCGATATACAAATTCAATGTACGTAGTGATGTAAAAGATTGATAAAATATTTATACGTCATTTTTAATATATCTAATTTTATTCCTTGGAGATCAAGGAGGGATGACGGCGGAGCTGAGGTCACAGTGGTTGGAGCAGTTTTTCCTACGCACGGCAAGATCATGCCTTGGGGACCAAGAACTTTCTTCATCCTTGATTTGTTTTTCCTTATGGTGGAGGAGCAGCTTTTTCTACGCACGACAAGATCATGCCTTGGGGACCAAGAACTTTCTTCATCCTTGATTTGTTTTTCCTTATGGTGGAGGAGCAGCTTTTTCTACGCACGACAAGATCATGCCTTGGGGACCAAGAACTTTCTTCATCCTTGATTTGCTTTTCCTTATGGTGGAGGACACATCTCGTGTTTTTTATTAGAAAGACGAAGGATGTGATGTGTTGGCTATCTTAGCCATTTTTACATTACAATTTTCTTCCTTGTTTGGCGAAATTTTAATTAACCTTAAAAAAATAAAACATGGTTCTCATGAAAATTTTACTTGAACACATGGCAAAGCAATTTGGAAGCAAGTATCAAGTTAATTAATATAAAAAAAACTATACTTAAATTCCAAGGACTTCACTGAATAGTGAAACAAGACATTATTAAACTTGAACTTCATGCTTACTTTAAACATAAGAACAAGTTACCAATATTGCATTTACATCGGAAACGTGACCTATTCAATGAAAATTAGGGGGCTAGGCACAAACTCGGTGGTTTATCATTTTATCTAGGGATAAATGCATCAAAAGTTTGTTGTGAGAGTGCAATGAAGTTCTAAACTTAAAAAAGTGCATTCAAATCCTAAAACTTGTTAAATTAGTATAATCAAATCATTCCTTAAATTTCGTCTAATTTGAGTAACAAAAAAATACTGACATGACTTTCTTAAGATACATCATGCTGATGTGGCACCATAAATTTACAAATTAGGAAGAAAATTGAAAGTTTAAAACAAACAAGAGTAAAAGATTAAAAAAAAAAATGGGAATGACAACACTAGAAATCCTAAAAATGTTCATAAAAGTGCAATTAGGTTTGAAATTTTCAAAAAATATAATCAAATTCTAAAATTTAACACGAAAGTGTAATTAAATCCTAGAATTTTTAAAAAATACAATCAAGTTCTAAAATTTATCACGAGAGTACAATCGAATCATAAAACTTTTAAAAAGTGCAATCAATGAAAGGATATGATTGGATTAATTTGACAAGTTTCAAGACCGGACTTAATTGTACTTTCATGATAAATTTTAGTACTCAATTATACTTTCTAAAAGTTTAAGTATTCAATTGCACTTTTTTGACAAATTTTAGAACTTCTAATGCACTTATCAAAAAAAATTTAAAAAAAAATTAAGGACAAAAGGAATAAGAACTACAAAAACCTAAACTAGAAAAAAGAAAGAAAGAAGAAAGAGGCAAGCATGATTAAAATTGCGATCCCCATATTGCTAAATTGATCCATCGCCTTCAACATTTGGGCGAGAAGATCCTCCGCCTTCTCGAACAAAATCATCTCCGACGAATATTACTAAATTGATTCGAACATCTCCTTGTCTTCCAACATGGCAAGGTCCCTTCCACGAATCCCACCTCACCAACCATCGGTCGAAGGGCCGACACTAAGCTGACGGGGAAAGCTGCTTCGCCGACCATCCGTATGTTTTTGCTTTTGACAAGTTATGAGTACACAGCCGCGACCATCGATGACCCTCCTGTCTAATGCATCATCATTCATAGGAGTATGGCAAGCTATTTCTTTCTCGGTCGCCATAAGGGCAAATTCGAGATCAAGGAATGCATCTTTGGTCTAGCCTCTAACATCCGGAGTAACTGGGCATTGAGCATGACTTGTCATCCAACTTCTACACAAAACCTGTACATCGACACCCTTCCCGGTGTCCCCGAATTCTATTTTGCATTACAAGCTATCAAACGCCGTTCCAGATCATGAAATGACCCATGATAATTCTTAATTGTTAAGAGCGTAACGCAAGGGGAGGAATTCACGGGTAAGTCTCAAAATGGATTACCAATAACATTGTCATGACAATCAGTAATTGAAAGGTAAATATCACACAATAGCTTATTAATTGAAAGAATATTTATATGGTCTATCAATCATATAGTATGAGCTCATTTACTCTATTGATCACGTAAAGTCTAAGATAATACTTTTGTAATTATTGACATATATGATATTGATGTTAATTTTAAAAATTCTCTGCATGGAATATTTTGAAGGCGCATCGAATACATCTAAGGCAATCCATTTCTCTTTCTTAGCTCTTATTTCTCTCCCGTAGAACCCGCTAACATTCTTCGGATGCATTGGCCATGCGCCGGGTTGACTTAGAATTTTTCGAGGAGCAAATGGACTGCGAGCAATAACCAAACTTAAGAAGATCCAACAGATGCTAGTCAATCCGGGACTGCCGCAAATCAGCATGACGGGGTCGCCTCGTCATAATGATCTATCCGCACCCTTTTGCCTGTTTCCTTAATGACCACTCGTTAAAGACTCAATAATTGAGGTCCCCAAGAGCCTCCACCACATTATCATCTCCGCTAACCATTCACCTCAGCAAAGCAAAAGAAGAAATTTCAGAGGCATCATCATGAGTGCTACATCTGAGCTCGTGTTCATCCCATTTCCGGCCGTCGGCCACCTGGTGTCGATGTTGGAGATGGCCAAGCTCCTCATCCACCGCGACAATCGGCTCTCCGTTACGGTTCTCATCATGAAGTCACCCCTTAACTCCAAGATTGAATCCCATGTCGAGTCGTTTGCCGCCTCTGTTGCTGCCCGCATCCGCTTCGTCCTCCTCCCTTGGCAAAACTCCTCCCTGGAGGCTTCCCCGATTGCCATCTTCAATCAGTTCATGGAGAGCCACAAAGCTGACGTCAAAGAAGCCATCACCGACCTCTCCACCTGCGGCTCGTCACGGCTTGAGGGGCTTGTCGTTGACATGTTCTGCACCTCGATGATCGACGTGGCCATCGAGTTAAGCATCCCTTCGTACGTCTTCATCCCGTCAGGTGGGGCGCTCCTCGGACTGATGCTGTACCTCCAGTCTCTCCGAGAAGAGCAACACATGGACCTGACAAGGCTCAAGGGCTCTGATGCTGAGCTGGATTTCCCATGCTTCGCTAACCCTTTGCCGGCTGCCAAATTCTTGCCCTCAGAAATGTTCATGAAAGAAGACTGCCGGATATTCTTGGACCACGCCCAGAGGTTTAGGGAAACCAAGGGAATTTTGGTAAATACATTCACCGAGCTAGAACCCCTCGCGGTGGAGGCCTTGGCGGGCCTTGGAGCGCCCGCAGTTTACCCCGTGGGGCCCATACTGAACATCAAGGTCGAGAGCAAAAAGGGTTTTGAGATCCTGGACTGGCTCGACCAGCAGTCGAATGCGTCAGTGGTGTTCCTGTGCTTCGGCAGCTTCGGGAGCTTCGACCAGGACCAGGTGAAAGAGATCGCCCGTGCGTTGGAGCGAAGCAGGTGCCACTTCCTATGGTCCCTACGGCAGCCACCAGCAAAGGGCAAGTTGGAAGCCCCCTGTGACTACGCAGATCCCGCGGAGGTCCTGCCTGAAGGTTTCATTGACAGGATGGCCGGTGTCGGGAGAGTGATTGGGTGGGCCCCACAGGTCGCGGTCCTGGCCCATCAAGCCATTGGAGGGTTCGTGTCGCACTGCGGGTGGAACTCCACCCTAGAAAGCATATGGTTCGGTGTGCCGATCGCCGCGTGGCCCCAATATGCGGAGCAACAGCTCAACGCGTTCCAACTGGTGGTGGAACTCGGCCTCGCGGCAGAGATCAAGATGGATTATCGAAGAGATCTTATCAAAGGTAGCGATAGCATTGTGACAGCGGATGACATAGAGGGAGGGATAAGAAAGTTAATGGAGGGTGAGGAGGCCGAGGAGAGGAGGAAGAAGGTAAAGGAGGTGAGCGAGAAGAGCAGGAAGGCTTTAATGGAGGGTGGATCTTCTTACTTGTCTTTGGGTCGCTTCATCGAGGATGTCCGAAGTCAGTGAGTGAGCCTCCATTTAGACTAGGAGACTGATTGACTAGTATTTTGAGTACTGTCGGCGTTTTGATTCTATGATTACTTGGCGTGTGTGTTTCAGCATATCTGAGACTATGATCCATTTAAACTGTTCTAGTGTCTTTAGTGACTATAAACCATCTTGATTCTTGTCAACCCTTTGACGTGTTTTATGTGGAACCATGCAAAGGTAAAAGACAAGATATAGACAGTGTTCAAACAGAGTTAATTGATCGGCATATCCCTCCTCTATCTCCAGGTATAGACGGATTCCATTTTGCTCTTGCCTTCACCTCCAGCGCTATTCTCATTCCTACTTTTGGAAGTGTAGTGTGAAGAGCATTAGGGAATAGGAAAGTTGAACCTTTCACCTTGCCGTGGCTGGATGAGGTCAAGCCTCGTTATGCCCGGGCGAGGCCGGTGGTGCTCCTCCAAGGCGGATGATTAGTTAGAGAAGGAAAATATGAAGAAAAAAAAATCTCATAAAATTATCAAAAAATCAAAAGAATTTTGACCGTACAAAATAATTTGAGTATCGTACCGAATGAATTTTTTTTTCTTTTTCTATTCTAGTAATAATTTTTTTTTTTGTAATTATCAAATGCCTTTGAATACTTAGAAACTCATCCGGGGAATAGAATCGAAAAAAAATTATTTCTAAATAAAAATTATTAGTGAAAACAAAATAATTACTAAACCGGCCCTTACCATCGTTGTCACATCGAGTGTCACATAACGATTGTTTGGATGAAAAGGCTAGCAACTACTTTTGCCCATCAAATGCGAGTTCGTACCCAATTTTTGGACATTTGAAAAATGGGGTCGAATTTATGCGAGAGAGCTTCGCGAAAGACTTTATTTTTAGGGAATGGGCCATTTTATCCGGATGTCCATCTGTATCGGCCTACCTCAGCGTCATTATAATGTGGCCGCAACTATGCACAGCTGTCACCATCTACTACTGACTTCAAACAACGTTGCTGTCTCCTTACGGCTACCTTCACCCATGTCTCTTCTCGCAACTCTTCTTTTCACCGCTTCAACCGATCAGCCCTCCGGATTGTGCTCGGCCGGACTCTTCACCCTCTTTCCTGAGCATCAGTGTGCTGAGTTTACCGTATTCTTCTTCGCCGAACGTTTCGACCAAGTGTTCTATTTTGTCGACCGAATCTTTTACATCGAATGTTCCCTTTGTGTTTTTTTAGTTGCTGTTTTGTCTGGCCGAACATATGGCCCTCTGTTGGAAGATATGATTCACTAAATCGTATCAAATTGTAATTGATTGTAAATCTTGTCTATTTTAGGATTAGAAGAATAGAAGAATATATAATTTCCTTTTATTGATTCATCCTTGTAATTAAATACACGAATTGTGTTACATTGAATATAACATAACAAAAAAATTATTCCCTTCAATTCCCATAGATTTCCTCTGTTTCTCGCTTTGTTACATGGTATCAGAGCCTTCGAGTTCTGACCTCCTTCTGCTTCCGCTCAGATTGCCTCATAAAGGAACTCCAATCTTCAAAGGAGTTGCCGTAGGCATCAAAGTTACAATTGTTTCCAGAAGAACTCAACCTGCAAAAGAGTTGCCAAAGGAATCAATTTCTATTTATCATGACAAAGCCAGAAGACCTTACCGCAAATCCAGTCGACCAATCTACTGGAGACACTACGCCACAAAATCTGGGCATCCAAGAATCTTCTGTTGTGGTTTCCGAATCAAGGTAGCAGCAGGGTCAGATCGCACAGCATCCGCAACACATGCAATGGCAGCAATTTCAGGCTCAGACCAATCTGGGGTTGCCCTTCTCAGGGCCTCCTTACCAGTGGTACCCTATCCATGGTATCAGGGACCAAGCCCCAGTGCATCATTGCCGAGCTACCAAGGCAATGTGCGAACCGATGGAGGCCCACCGACCAATGACGGGGCAAGCTCAACCATCGACGCGGAACAAACGGGCAGATCAACTGGACCGGGTATGGGAATGAATCCCTACCCGGGTTTTCACAATGCGGGGCCTGCAGTCGGGTCGATAGGGTCGGGTCAGAATCTGAATCCCTACCCGGGTTTCTTTCCGTATCAATTCTCTCCTGTCAGCGGTTGGCCGGAACCCGGCGACCTACTTTATACAACAAATGCCGATGGATCTGAACTGAAAATCATCAGCCAACAATTAACCGATGTCGACAACTACTCAAGCTGGTCGCACGAATTCCGGCGAGCACTGATCACAAAGGGAAAAGAAGTTTTCATAGACGGGACTTTTCCTATTCCGTCCGACGAAAGATCGGCACGGCTTTGGAAGAGATGCAACCAATTAGTAAGAACATGGATTGGAAACTGCATCTCAACCGAAGTAGCGGTTGGACTTCCACCGACAGAAGACCCACAAAAATTGTGGGAAAGCATAAGGGAGATGTATGGAAAGCTCGACCAAGTGAAGATTTTCTATCTCACACAACAAATATCAGATATGAAATAAGGGAACTCAACAGTTGCTGGGGTTTACAATAAACTCTCAGCATTGTGGAATGAACTAGAGGCCGTCGAAGACAAATTCGACTGGCCCAAACAGATACAACAGCAGTATAGAAAGATGAGAGAGAGGGAGAAGGCGACGAGGTTCCTCCTCATCCTCAATGAGGCTTACCAAACGTTTTGCTCCCAAATTCTTACCATGGAGAATATGCTGAGCCTCGGCCGGATTTACCAACTCGCTGTTCAGGAGGAAAGTCAGCAACGAACGACGGACCATGGAAGGGGAGGAGAAGGAATCGTTTTGGCCGCAAGAGGCCATCCTCATTCCTCATAGAGAAGCACGGCGAGAGGAAGAGAGGCGAGGGCAGATCTAGGGTTCTTCGAAGAGAACCCTTGACATAACAGAAGGGTCTTCGACGGCCCAGATTCTGTTAATCAATCGGACGGCTCACGTCTGATACTGGGCGCAAATGAATCCAACAACTCGCGAGGTTCTATTCTTGGTGGATCGGACGGCTTGCGTGGGATGAACTTCAATGGGCCAGATGGCCCGCGCGGTGCCTTTCTCGGTGGATTGGATAATAATCCAAATGGGCCCAATTCATTTGGCCCAACCTCAACGCAAGTGTTCCAGCCCATGAACAGATCTTCCTCAGCTGCAAAAAATGGTGGGCCACGAGGTAAAGGTAAATTATAATGTGATTATTGTAAGCGGCCACACCATGCCATAGAAAACTGCTGGAAATTAGATGGAAAACCAGGATAAAAAGAAAAAGGGAAATTTTCGACAGTTTTTCAAGTATCGGGTCAACAAATGGGAAAATCAATCACCCATGATCAATATCAGGAACTTATGGAGGCATTGAAGAAATTAGATGCTTCTGATAAAACTGGGAGCTTTACAGGTACATCCTATTGTCTGATGAATGCAATTTCACAGAATGCATGGATTATTGATTCAGGTGCTAGTGACCACATAGTCTACAATAAATCTTTCTTTTCTAAGGTCAAAAAGTTGTCTCACCCCATATTAGTACAACTTTCAAATGGAAACACTACTCAAGTAATCATGTCTGGCACTGTAAATCTTAGCTCACTCATTACTCTTCAAAACGTGATATATGTCCCTAATTTCCATTTCAACCTAATATTAGGATCCCGAGTTTGCGAAGAAAATTCATGCCGCATTCTATTTCATCCGGATAACTGTTTCTTTCAGGCCCGTTCGACTAGCAAACTGATGGGCTTGGGTAGAGTCAATCAAGGGCTTTATTTTTGGGAGAATTTCCCACAATATTTATCTTTTGTTGCACTCAATAAGTCATTGTGTAATGCTGCTACCAATGATATGAATTTTCTTAATCATAAAAGATTGGGTCACAGTACATTTTTTCCTTGTCCTCAATGTCCCATCTGCCCCATGGCAAAACAAACTCGTGCTCCTTTCCCAAATAGCACTTCTCGAGTAGATGCAATTTTTTCCTTGATACATGTTGATGTTTGGGGGCCCTACCATACTTTGAATCATGATGGGTCCCGGTTTTTCCTCACAATCGTGGATGACTTCTCTCGTGCTACATGGATATTTCTCATGCAGTCTAAAAATCAGGTTCTTCCACATCTGAGAACTTTTCTATCTCTGTCAAAAACTCAATTCGGGAAAATAATCCGTTGGGTTAGAATTGATAATGGTAGAGAATTCTTCAATAACGAATGTGCCTCCTTTTTTTCCTTGAATGGAATTTTGCATGAGAGTTCTTGTACTTATACACCACAACAAAATGGTGTAGTAGAAAGAAAACATCGTCATCTTTTAGAAGTTGCACGTGCCCTTAAGTTTCAAGCATCTGTTCTTGAAAACTTTTGGGGGGATTGTGTAGTCACAGCAGCATATCTGATCAATCGCATGCCATCTCGCATTCTGAAAGGAAAGACACCTTTTGAGCTATTGTATGGAAAGAAACCAGATCTGAGTCATCTCAGAATATTTGGGTGTCTCTGTTATGTGACTACAGTGGGACATAAGGATAAGATGGCCCCTCGTGCTCATCAATATGTTTTTATGGGTTATCTAGCCTTAAAGAAGGGATATCGTGTTTATGTGTCATCCATAGGAGAATTTATTGTTAGCAAGGATGTTGTCTTTCATGAGGATAATTTTCCTTTCCATAACCTATCTGCTTCTTATGAAGATACTAAGACAACTTATAAGGGATTCTTAGAAGAGGACTTGCCTTCCGAAGGAACACTTATTATTGCTTCTCCTCCAAGATTAACTGGAGTATCTCCTTCAACACCCATTGAGATTCCTATAGGTCATGCTATTGAAGAACCTCCTGAAGAGCCAACACAATTAACAAGGAATACCATAGCAGAACCAGTTCAGTCACTGGACATCTCAGAAGCAAGTCCTAATGAGGAATCGCCTCCAATACAACATGAGCTGCCAATGCAACATGAGCCGTCACGACGTCCTAGTCGCATCACTCGTCCACCCACTTGGACCAAAGATTACATATGTGGTTCTTCAAGGTCATCAGGTACTCGTTACCCTATCGTGTCCTATGTTTCATTCAATAGGCTATCACCAGAACATTTATGCTGTATAAGCCGTATTTCTGAAGAACGAGAACCCTCTAGTTATAATGAAGCACAAGATGATCCTCGTTGGCAAAAAGCCATGGCAGCTGAATTACATGCACTGATTGAAAATCACACCTGGGATGTTGTACCTTTACCTGCTGATAGAAAACCCATTGGGTGTAAATGGGTGTACAAGATTAAATACAAAGCAGATGGTTCAGTCAAATGATACAAGGCTCATTTGGTGGCCAAAGGTTTCACACAGCGAGAAGGTTTTGACTACCATGAAAACTTTTCCCCAGTGGTGAAGGATGTCACAGTTCGTTCATTTCTCTCGGTTGCTGCTTTCTGTGACTGGCCGTTACATCAGATGGATGTTCATAATGTTTTTCTACATGGTGACCTGGATGAAGAAATATACATGGATCTTCCACCAGGATTACGGAAACAGGGGGAGTCTAAGGTTTGTCGTCTCCGCAAATCTCTCTATGGACTAAAGCAGGCTTCTCGACAATGGTACGCCAAATTTACTAATGCACTCATGGCTGCTGGATTCAAACAGTCCAAATATGACTATGCATTATTTACCTGGACAAAAGGTATGTCATCTATTTACTTGATGATATATGTTGATGACATACTTATTATGGGAAATGATGATTCTACTGTAAAGAGACTTAAAGAGTATCTACATTCCACCTTCCATATTAAATATTTAGGACCACCTAAGTTTTTCTTAAGAATTGAGATAGCTCGAGATCAGGGAATCTCCCTTAGTCAGCAGAAATTCGTGATGGAAATTATATCAGAAATTGGGTTGTCAGACTGTAGACCGGCTATTATTCCTATTGAGCATAATGCTAAACTGACTTTTGTTGACTATGATGCTGGTATATCATCTTCCTCTGATGATCCATTGCTAGAGGATCCGCTAGGATATCAGAGACTCGTGGGAAAGCTTATATATCTTACCATGACTAGACTAGACATCTGCTATGCAGTACAGACTCTTAGTCAATTTATGCACAAGCTAAAGCAATCCCATATGCATGCAGCTTTGAAGATTGTGAAATATTTAAAGACATGCCTAGGATTAGGGATTCTTCTTTCTCGAAGATGCAACATAGAAATGACAGCCTATTGCGATGCGGATTATGCTACATGTCCTATGAGCAAGAGATCTATCACTGGCTTTTGTATCAAGTTTGGGGAGTCATTGCTTTCATGGAAGACAAAGAAGCAATCTATTGTGTCCTTATCTTCAGCCAAAGCCGAGTATCGATCCATGGCCAAGACAGTTTGTGAAATAGTTTAGTTGAGGGGTCTACTCTCAAATCTCGGGACAAAAGTTAAAGGACTGACTACACTCTTTTGTGACAATGATTCAGCACTCAAGCTTGCAGCAAATCTTGTATTACATGAAAGAACAAAGCACATAGAGGTTGATTGCCACTTTACTCGAGAAAAAATTCAAGAAGGAATTGTCGAGACAAGAGGAATCAGAACCTTGGAGCAACCCGCGGACATATTCACTAAACCGTTGTGTCAGAGACAACATACATATCTTCTAAGCAAGCTTGGCTTCTTGGACATATACAGACCACCAGCTTGAGGGGGAGTGTTGGAAGATATGATTCACTAAATCGTATCAAATTGTAATTGATTGTAAATCTTGTCTATTTTAGGATTAGAAGAATAGAAGTATATATAATTTCTTTTTATTGATTCATCCTTGTAATTAAATGCACGAATTGTGTTACATTGAATATAATATAACACAGAAATTCTTCCCTTCAATTCCCATTAGTTTTTCTCTATTTCTCGCTTTGTTACACCCTCTGATTCAACCGTGAATATACCCTATACAGCCAAGAACATCTTGTCCCATTCAGCCGTGAAAATCCATGTTTCAACCGAGAATTCTTGTGGTCCAAAATTCTCATTTCGGATCGAGTACTAGCTGAATAATTTCATCTTGTGTTATTTTTATTTTTTTATATTTAATTTAACACCACACGTGCATCACGCATGTGCTCATCCAGCCAAGCAAGAACAAAAATGAGAGTGGCCGAATTTCGCATGGAGGTCGGGCTCGTGTGGATTTAGTCTTAAGAATTCAACGTCAGGCTAATTTGAATGCAATTCACAACCATATCTATATTTCATTTGATGCGGAAATTCCTTAACAAGATGTCTCTACTATCAAAAATCAGATAAATGCAATAAAGAAGGCAACCACACAATCCTGCAATATCCATATTTTTGTTTAGTGATCAAATTCTATCGTTATAGACAAGTCGAAACCCTTTATAAAGTGCATGAGAGATCTTCAGGCGATGATCGTGTGTCAACAGCCTCTCAGCATTGTCAAACCTTTCCCAACATTTCAAATTCATGGTGAGTTTGTCCCCATGAAATGTACAAGCCTCTTTCACCATCTTAAAGATCACATAATAAAATATGGGCATAATGATTAGAAGTGTCAAAAGTTGTGTACAAAGTTCATTTTAATGCTAAAAGTTTTTGTTCAAATCATTTAAGTGTCATGTTAAAAAAAAACTATTACTTAAGTACCAAATCCAATCGCTTTAGTTCTAATGTGGCAATATTTTAGTACTTTTTCCATCTAGCATGGCTGGTCGAAGGTTTGAATCAGCATAAAAATCTCCAAATGACATCATTCAACTACCTACACAACCCAAAATGATATTGTTCGCAAGAAAAATCTAGCGATAAATTTCTCTCTGAATGGTATCGTTTATCTCTCTCTCTCTCTATTTTTTTCATTTGAGCTCTACAACATCAAATGAAGGAGGAGGGATTGGGCTTAGAGGAGGAGGGATTGGTCTTGGAGGTGGCATTAGAAGAGAAGGATTGGCAATGAGATTCGGCTTTGAGCTCATGCTTCTCTTGCTCACGAAACTTCTAGATTTTCTTCTGCTGAATCTTAGAACCCTTGAAGATGTGCCGACTGCTGATTTCTTTGGCGAGGGTTTGGGCAATCTACAGGAGTTTAATTTAGGCATTCTATCGAACATGTGGCGAGCAATTTCCTAGCAATGTTTACATTCAACTATGGATGCAGCTGAGAACAATAACGAATCTCACAGTAGCTAAAGTCAAACAAGACAATTTTTTTCAGTGGAGCAGATGGCGGTGCTTGGTGTGGTGGGCGGTTGGCGGTGGCTCCATGTGCAGGCGATGGAGACGATAACGAGGAAGAGAAGAAAACAAAGAAAGTGACAGCGACAAGGAGAGAGAATCAAAGGCACGTAGTCTAGAAATTCGATGTCTTTTTAAAATCCACTTGGAATTGGTTTTTAAAAAAATGCCAAGTCATATTTTTTTCTAAAGTAAAAAAGTCACATAATTAATTTGGCTGATCATATCTCACATAAAAAAGTTGTATCTCGCCATTGGTACTTAACTGATTATTTTTTCTCTAATTTCACACTTAAGTGATTGGGTAAAAAAATTTTATATTAAAATGATCGCTGTATACAGCTTTTGGCAATTCTAGTGTCCTCCTATAAAATATGTTATACAAGGCTGTCTTTGCTATTCAATCCACCAATTCTATTTTTAATACAAGCTATCAAATACCGCTCCAGATCTGTTGGGACACATGGCAAATTCTTCATTGTGAAGAGGGCGTACCCAAGTTGGATTCCAATTCTATTTTTTAATAGTTTATGCACGTCTCAAATTGGATTACCAATAACATTGTCATAACAATCAATAATTGAAAGGTAAATGTCACGCAATAGCTTTCCAATTGAATGAATATTATATGGTCTATAAATCATATAGAATGAGCTCATTTACACTATTGATCACGTATCCTTTCGTATGCTTCCTCAATTACCATAAATAAAGACTCACCAATTGAGGTCCAGGAGAGCCTCCTCCGCTTCGTTATCTTCTCCGCAAACCATTCAATTCAGTGAGGAAAAAGAAGAAACTTCGAAGGCATAGTCGTCATGACTACCACATCCGAGCTTGTGTTTGTCCCATTTCCGGCCGTCGGTCACGTGGTGTCAATGTTGGAGATGGCCAAGCTCCTCATCGACCGCGACGATCGGCTCTCCATTACGGTCCTCATCATGAAGTCACCCCTCGACTCCAAGATCGACTCTCTTGTTGAGTTGTTCGCCGCCTCCGTTGCCACCCGCATCCGCTTCGTCCTCCTCCCCCAGAAAAACGTCTCCCTAGAGGCGTCCCCGATGGCCTTTTTCAATGATTTCATGGAGAGCCACAAAGCCAGCGTCAGAGAAGCCATCGCCAACCTCTCCGCCTGCGGCTCGTCACGGCTCAAGGGGCTCGTCGTTGACATGTTCTGCACCCCGGTGATCAACGGGGCTGTCGAGTTTGGCATCCCTTCGTACGTGTTCATCCCGTCGGGCGCGGCGTTCCTCGGACTGATGTTGTACCTCCAGTTTCTTCAAGATGAGCAACACGTGGACCTGACAAGGTTCACGGGCCCTGATGCCGAGCTGGACTTCCCGTGCTTCGCTAACTCGCTGCCGGCCGCCAAATTCTTGCCCTCAGAAGTGCTCGTGAAAGAAGACTGCCAGATATTCTTGGGCCACGCCCGGAGGTTTAAGGAAACCAAAGGAATTTTGGTAAATACATTCGCCGAGCTAGAACCACGCGCGATGGAGGCCTTGGCAGGCCTTGGAGCGCCCACAGTTTACGCCGTGGGGCCCATACTGAACATCAAGATCGAGAGCAAAAAAGGTTTTGAGATCCTGGACTGGCTCGACCAACAACCGGATGCGTCAGTGGTGTTCCTATGCTTCGGGAGCCACGGGAGCTTCGACGAGAATCAGGTGAAAGAGATTGCTTGTGCGTTGGAGCGAAGCGAGTGCCACTTCCTGTGGTCCTTACGGCGGCCACCGGCGAAGGGCAAGTTCGAACCCCCCAGTGACTACGCAGATCCCGCGGAGGTCCTGCCCGAAGGTTTCATAGACAGGACCACCGGTGTCGGGAGAGTGATCGGGTGGGCCCCACAGGTTGCAATCCTGGCCCATCGAGCCATCGGAGGGTTCATGTCACATTGCGGGTGGAACTCCACCCTAGAAAGCATATGGTTCGGCGTGCCGATTGCCGCATGGCCCCAGTATGCGGAGCAACAGTTCAACGCATTCCAACTAGTGGTGGAGCATGGCCTCGCGGCGGAGATCAAGATGGATTATCGAAGAGATCTCACCAAAGGTGGCGACGGCATCGTGACGGCAGACAAGATAGAGAGAGGGATAAGGAGGTTAATGGAGGGCAAGGAGGCGGGGGAGAGGAGGACGAAGTTGAAGGAGATGAGCAAGAAGAGCAGGAAGGCTTTAATGGAGGGTGGCACTTCTTACTTGTCTTTAGGTCGCTTCATCGAGGATGTCTGCAGTTAGTGAGCCTCCATTTAGCTTAGGAGGCTGTTGGTATTTCAATTCTAGGATTACTTGGCGTGTGTTTCGGCGTATATGCGACTACAATCCATTCGGACTGTTCTAGTGTCTTTTGTGACTATAAACCATGTTGATTCTTGTCGACTGTGTTTTATGTGGAACCGTGCAAATGTAAAAGACAAGTTATAGAAAATGTTCAAACAAAATAAATTGGCCGGAACCATCCCTCCTTGATCTCAAAGTATAGATGGATTTCATTTTGCTTTTGCTTTTGCTTTCACCTCCAACGCCACTCTCATTAATGCTTTTGAAAGTGTAGTGTGAAACGCATTGGGGAATATAGCAAAATTGAACCTTCACTTAAGGAATATAAATTTGGTTTGACCCCATGTGGAACGCCAAAGGATTTTTAATTTTTTTTTTTTAAAATTTGCTTTATGTTTATTACAAGAGGAAAGCGCGGCCGGCAAATTCATGGACCGAGTAAAATAATAAGATTGAGACGGTTTTGCAAGGAAGGTGTTTTTAATGGTTGGTAGCTCGAATCCCATGTAGGTCAACATCTCGTGAGATAAATGGAATGCAATAGAGTTTAAGGAGATGACGTTTAAGACTGCACAAATAATACAAAGAACATAATCTCAACAACATGACACAGTTCATGCGGATGCCAGTAGTTATTAATTCACGACCGTCTTATTCACTAAATATATATATCAATTTTGACCTATAAGTTCAATGCATGTAGTGATGTGACATATTAATGATATTTTTATGCATCATTCTCAATAGATCTAATTTTGTATTTTAGTAAATTCTTTTTAAAAATAAATATTGGTTTGTCAATGCGCATGTAGGGGTGTACAAAGGAACTGGGAACTGTCCGAACTACCCGTTGCCAAGTCCGAACTCCCACTTTATCATCGATGACAGCTCTCTTCGATGCTAGAATTTAGTGGAACCGGTGAGTACGGGTCCAATTTCCAGTTCTAGGCATAGAACCACCCACCCGCCCATCCGAACTAGACCAATAAATATATATTTAATAATAAGAAGTTCAATCTCAATTGCTTATTTATTTTGTAGTTTTTCAACCAATATATATGTACACACACATATATATTTATAATTATTGGACATTATTGACTATTTTTGTCTCTCAAATGTGTAATAAGATTAACCCCCTATTTTATTTTATTTTTTCATTCTAATAATCTATTTACTTGCTTTCTTAGGGAAAACAAAATAAACAAACAAAGAGGCAGGAAATGACTGATTGGAGATGTCCATAAATATTGCGGTGTTTTGTCGTCATGATATAAAATGAAGAGCCAATGGCTCGTTTTAAGAGCACAATGAGGTCTCTCTTTAGCCATCCTCGTGATTATATTAGGTTGAGGTTGAAAATAGATGGATCAAATGATTAACTTTTTAAATTTTTGTGTAGGTTAGGAGTTCTAATTTTCCACATGCTCCTAGTGTTGTGAAACCCTAAGAGAACCACACTATGCCTTTTGAATAAATTAAGCTCCTAGCTAACAACTATTATCTACTCATTCTGCCTTATAGTTTTCAATCTTTAATCAAAATCAATGGTTCGAAGTTCAACCCAAAGTTAAGGTCAAACAAACTTTGGTGCTCTAAATAGAAACAGTGTTCGCCATTATATTTATTTACGAATGCAATTTGTAGGGATTGGAACTCGATTCCATGGACCCACTCAGGAACCAGATCAGACTAGTGATCTGATTTTTGGGTGAATCCATATAACCGATAGGTGGTTCTAGATTTCCAAAAATTAGAACTGGTCCTTAATGGGCAGTTCCCAATTCCAAGGTGAAAACCGCACACTAGAACAATGCTTACCCCTATGCCCAAGGCGTTCTTTTGACTTTTCTTTTGACTTTATAAAACGGGGGATAAGTACTATTACTTGTACATCAAGGAGGGATGATTGCATTGCCGTGTTCTAAGTGGGTAGTAGTTTTAATATGCCTGTCGTCAGCAAGGATCGGCCGACATACTTGCAGGCCCTAAGGGAAGGGCGAAAATTAAAGAACATAAAAGAAAAGAATATAAAAGTATATAAAAATTTGTGAAATGCTGTCAACATTGCTAGCCAAAATTGGTCAGATGGACTATGTTGGCATACATGCAAAAGGCTTAAGATTGAATTAGTAAAAAAAAGAAGTTTATGACGGACTAGCACGATTGGAATAGGTTTATAACTTCTTCTGTTTTTGATAATTCTCTCATTTGTATAGGATGGCAATGCATTTGTTGTAATGCCCACAATAAGATTTCTTGGTAATTTAGAGAAAAATAAATCTTGGATTATGGCGACTATTTTTGTTCATTGAGTGAGAGTTTGTACTATTTTTTTTGGAACATGTGAAAAGTGGGGGCTAAATTTGTCCATGAGAGATATAAATTCATTTCCCAATAACCTATAACCACGAGTACAACTCGGATCCTTGGTGTCTGGTTACAAGGTAACCTCATTAAGTTGCAGAGAGTTCGATCTTCCAAGTGAAGGCCATTCTGCCTGCTTGGTAATTCAAGTGGATCAATAGAACTGCATTTCTTATTTTAACGTCTTGTAGCCCGCATGCCCAACACCTCTCCAATTGCTCTCCATATATTTTTCTTCTTGGAGAAGAGGGAATACAGGAGTGTGCAGCTGGGAGTACCACCCCTCGAGGACTCTTCACTCTGTCATTTCTCCCTTAAGCATTTGTCCATGAGAAATATAACTTCATGATATTCTCTTTTGGGGATTTGGCCCTTTATTTATACATCCTTCTGTATCAACATATCTTAACTTAAATTTTCACGTTGTAATGTACCCGTAACTATGCACAGCTATTACGATTAACGCTTTCCAACTGGTGGTGGTGCTTGGCCTCGCGGCAGAGATCAAGATGGACTATCAGAGGGATCTCGTCAAAGGCAATGACGTGTTATATTTGGAATCAATGTGGAGTTCAATGCGTTCCAACTGGTGGTGGAGCTTGGCCTCGCGGTAGAGATCAAGATGGATTACCGGAGAGATCTCGTTAGAGGTAGTGATGGCATCGTGACGGTGGATGAGATAGAGAGAGGGGTAAGAAGGCTTAGGCCAAGCAGAGGAGGAAGAAGGTGAATGAGATGAGCGAGAAGAGCAGGAAGGCTTTCATGGAGGGTGTCTCTTCCTACCTGTCTTTGGGTCGATTCATCGAGGATGTCTGGAGTCAGTGAACGTCCATTTAGCTTAGGAGGCTGTTGGTATTTCAATTCTATGATTACTCGGCGTGTGTTTCAGCGTATCTAGGACTCCAATCCATCCCGGACTGTTCTAGTGTCTTTTGTGACAATAAACCATGTTGATTCTTGTCGACCCTTTGGCGTGTTTTGTGTGGAGCCGTGCAAAGGTAAAAGACAAGTTATAGAAAGTGTTCAAACAAAACAAATTGACCGGCAACCATCCCTCCTTGATCTCCAGCCATAGATAGATTCCATTTTGCTCTTGCTTCCACCTCCAGCGCTATTCTCATTCCTGCTTTTGAAAGTGTAGTGTGAAAAGCATTAGGGAATATAGCAAAATTGAACCCTTCACTTGAGGAATGTAAATTTGGTTTGACCCCATATGGAACGCCAAAGGATTTTCATTTTTTTTTTTTTTTTTTTTGCTTTCTGTTTATTACAAGAGGAAATCGGCGGCCTGCAGATTCAGATTCATGGACCGAGTAAAATAATAAGATGAGACGGTTTTGCAAGGAAGGTGCATTTAATGGTTGGTAGCTCGAATCCCATGTAGGCCAAAATCTCGCGAGATAAATGGAGTGCAATAAAGTTTAAGGAGATGACGTTTAAGACTGCACAAATAATTCAAAGAAACATAATCTCACGTAACACGATAAAGTTGACGCGGCTGCCGGTAGTTGTTAATTCGCAACCGTCTTATTCACAATATATAAATATATATGTCAATATCGACATATAAGAAACATAATCTCACGTAACACGATAAAGTTGACGCGGATGCCGGTAGTTGTTAATTCGTAACCGTCTTATTCACAATATATAAATATATATGTCAATATCGACATATAAGTTCAATGTATGTAGTGATGTGACGTATTAATAATATTTTTATGCGTCATTCTCGATAGATCTAATTTTGTATCTTAGTAATTTCATTTTAAAAATAAATATCAGTTGGTCAATGTGCATGTTGTTGTCTGGACTTTATAAAATGGGGATAAATACTAGTACTTGGACATCAAGGAGGGATGATTGTGTTGCCGTGTTCAAAGTGGAGGAGTAGTTTTAATATGCCCGTGGGCGGCAAGGATCGGTTGGCAATCCTCGCCGGACCTTTGGGAAGGGGGAAAATTAAAAAAAGAAGAAAAATATATAAAAATATATAAAAATTTGTGAAATGTTGTCAATGTGGACCAAATTGGCCAGATGGGCTGAATTGACACAAATGAAAAAGGTTTAGAATTGAAGTAGTAAAAAAAAAATTATAACTGAATTGGCATACTTATAATAGATTTAGAATATATATATATATTTTTTTTTGTAATTCTCCCATTTATAAACAATGGCAATGCATTTGCTATAACGCCCATAGTAAGATTTTCTAGTAATTTAGAGAAAAATGAATATTGGATTATATGTTACCTCTACGTAGTTAGCCACATCAAATATCACCTAAGGATTGCTTAGATGGAAAGGATCACGGTGACTATTTTTTTTTTTTTTCACTGAGTGAGAATTTGTACTATTTTCTTTGGAACATATGAAAAGTAGGGGTTAAATTTGTCCATGAAAGATATAACTTTATTTCCCAATAAACTATCACCGGGAGTATACTTGGATCCTTGGTGTCTGGTTACGAGGTAACCTCATCAAGTTGCAAAGAGTTCGACTTCCCCTGTTGAGGTTGCCCGCGTGCCTGGTAATCCAAGTGGGCTAACAAGATTGTGTTCTTTATTTTAACATCTTGTTGCTTGCATGCCTAACACCTCCCCAATTGCTCTCCATATATTTTTCTTCCTGGAGAGGAGGGAATACCGGAGTGTGCAATGGGGAGTCCCACCCCTCAAGGGTTCTTTCCCTTGTCATTTCTCCCTTAAGTCTTTTAAGGATTTTCTCAGGTCCAAGGAGGTCAAATTTGTCAATGAGAAATATAACTTCATGATATTCTCTTTTGAGGATTTGGCCCTTTATCAATACATCCTCCCGTATTAGTATATCTCAATGTAAATTTTCATCTTGTAATGTACCTGTAACTATGCATGGCTACCACAATCAACTGCCAACTTTAGACTACATTACCATAACCTTATGCTAGCCTTAGCCCTTGCTCTAGTCTCATCAAATCATTCAAAATGGCAATTTTCACTTAAAACACATGTTGATCGTGAGATTTGAGATATTTTAAAAATATTAGAACCCATTGGGGCTCACTAATCAACAATAGTTGTGATACCATCTATTGAGAACATGCAGCAAAAGTTCAATACCTTTCCTTAGTGAGATTGTCAAGAGAGAGCCTAAATCTGAGTTTGTCATCATATCTAGGTGGATACATTTTCGTTTAAGTTGATGCGTTATGAACCAATTATGATATATCAACAACTCCAAACCACATCAAATCTCTCATATATAATTTCTCTAACAAAATTCACACATGCTCCTATCACGACCCTCTTGAAGTGAACTCTGAGGAAGTTTGATGGATTGCTAAGGGGGCACAAAAACCTTCCTATGAGGTGGTGCTTACACTTCGCACAAACTCTCTGAAACTCTATGGATCACGGGTTGATTTTTCATTAATTATGTCATTTCATTTTTAATCAGATGTCGCCCCTCTCCTAATCTAAGACTGGTTAGGAGTCAAGTAAGATGTAGGAGCCAACCCACCTTACTTTTGCGAGCCAAAGGTGAAAAATATACTCTAAGATCGGCCTAAATAAAGAAAAAGATCGAGAAGACTTTATGAAGGTAGAGTTGTCTAATGCTTCTTGTTAATACCTTTTTCTCTTTTGTGAAAAAACAATTCATGTAATATTTCCAATTGTATTCCCTAATATTCATCTAACAATCCATGCATAGGTGCTCCAATAATATAAATTAAGTCAATCAATAATAATAACAGGTAAAGGACGAGAAAATACCAAAGCCATGTCGGGTACCATTATACATCGTCTTATTCTAGGACAGGACAACGTGAGATATAAATGAAAATAAACGTGCATCAAATATAAATTTCTTAATCCAAATGATGATGATGCATTCTAAAATTGACAAAAATGAAACTAACAATATAAAAAAGAAAACTAAAGTAATACTGCTGTTCAGACTTATACAACGGAAGTTCATGTGCTCTAAAACGGGCCTAAACCATGCTACAGAAACCACAACAATCCAAGAGTGTTTCTCCGTCGATTATGAAAGCGAGTACGAGTGGAAATCATGTAAACCAATTCAAAATACAGAAGAAATTATGAACTAAATATCAACATTGAAATAAATTTAAACACCGAGCGTTGTGACATCAATTGCTAGATATTCATCGGAAAACATCAAACTAAGACCAAAGGCAATGAGAATTTGTTCAAATTAAACCATATTCAAGACAAGTTGCTCTGTGTTTTCGATTTGGATTGTCAGCACATCGAGGGATCAACACTCAGATCAAACCAAAGTAAAACATTAGTCGGCTCACACAATCGAATTAGTGGAAAGATAGAAACGGAAGTTTGGGGTCTTAACACGATAAACACCGCGGATGCCAACCTGTTTTCATCAAATGCTCCGACGAACTCTAGCAAATCATGCGGCAATAAGAGTTTGTCGCTAGTCGTACATAAATGAACAAAGTGCGTGTGTGTGTGCCTCAAATGGAATCTGATGTACCTGGCCCCAGCACATCCACACCTCACAGGAAGAGAGTCGAAGTCGCCAAAGAAAATTTGGAAAAGATCCAGCTTGCTCTACAGCTAAAAAGAGAAAGACGTGTAGTGCTCTCTCAGGAACACAATGATGAAGATTTCACCTCATCATAAAGTGATATTGTGAATCTATACTATGACAAAGTCTAGGAGGGGAGTTTACCCCATGTCAATCCTAGGTTATACCAATACTATTTGAACCTAGACATGATGAGTGGACAGTTTGAATCTCACAAGTTGAACCAACCAATCTTCGGTAACAAAAAATATTTTTCTATCGTTCGTGAAAATAATGAGACATAAATTACTGTCAATAATGAAAGCATTTCTCGTGAACTAATTATTTGAATTGATATAAACAATCTTTTTTTAAAAATTATTAATTTTTTGTGAAACAAAAGCAACATCAAACAAAGTCCAAATTCCACCATTTCTTTAGTTCGGTGTACTTTTGTTTGCCCCTTGCTTGACCAGATTCTTTTGCTTTTATTTTTTATTCTGTCTTGAGCGTGCGGCCTTCCCTTGCTCCATGCTTGCTTGTGTTTTATACTGCGAGTTCACCGTATTCTTCTTTGTTTTTTCTCCTGTTTTGTCTTCCTCAGGCCCGATGTATGCCCCTCGTAGTCAACCTTGAATATATCCCATATACCCAAGAATATCTTGCCCAATTTAACCGTGAAAAGACACGTTCAAATCGAGAATCCTAGTCAAGTTTTTCCTCCGTTCCTTTCTGTTTTGGCCAGATTCGCATTTCCTGTATGGTACTAGCGCTAAATATTCTTATTTAGCTGTCGTTTTCTTTCCGAAAAGTAACCAACCCCACATATGCATCGCACACGTACTCATCCGGCCAAGCAAGAATTTCGGATAGAGATCGAGCTCAAGCGGGCTCGGTCTTGAAAATTTAAATAACCTCAAGGCCCCCTACTTCTAAATTCCACCTAATTTCACATGTCGGGCCAATTTGAATACAATTTACAATCGGACTTCTGTGTTATTAGATGCAGACATGTTATCCCTAAGCAAAATGACTCTAGTATCTAAAATCTGGAAAAATGCAGTATAGAACATGACCTCAAAATTCTGCCATGCCAGTATTTTTTAAGACATGTGCACTAAAAGTCTTAAAACTTGTCATAAAATGTGCAATTAAGTCATAAAACTTGTCAAATTGGTTTAATCAAATTCTTATGTTAATTTTGTTCAATTTAGCTAACAGAAAATACTGATGTGTCTTATTTTATTACTTTCTTAAGACACATGGCAATGACACGGTGCCCTCTAAGCGCCACATCAGAAAAAAAAGTAAAGAAATACAAACAAAATTAAATTAAGAAATAGAAAAAAAAAAAAAAAAAAGGTCATCCACAGCTTGGCAAAGCCCTCGTCAGTTGCCACTACCATAGCCGTTGGAAAGGGCCAGTGGTGGTCGTTTGGGCCTTTCCAAAGTTCGGCAACCCTCGTGGGCCCTAGGCGAGGGCCAGTGACCCTTGCTCAGATCTACGGCGAGGGTTGTGTGCTCCCCCAAATCTGGGCTAGCAGGCCCTCGTCGGGGGCTGCCAAAGGCTTGCTCGAGGAGGGTTGCTAGGCGAGCTCCGTTGGCCCTTCCCGACGACTATGGTGGTAGCCATTGAGAAGGGCTTAGCCAAGCTGCGGATGAGTTTGGTTTTTTCTTCTTTTTAAAACTTTTTAGTTTTTTTATTTGTTAATCTATTTTTTTTGTATTTTTTTAATTTTTTTTTCGGATGTGGCATTTAGTGGGTGCCATATATCTTAAGAAAGTAATAAAATAATATGCATCAATATTTCCCTTTAACTAAATTAAACGGAGTTGGCAGAATGACTCGATTGAACCAATTTGACAAATTTTGGGACTTGATTATACTTTTTATAAATTCTTAGACTCAATTGCACTTTCGTAACAGATCCTTTGATGATAATTACAAGCCAACAACTTTTAGTTGTCCTCAAACCTTTCCCACCTTTTCGAATTTGAAAAAGATTTTTTTATTTTTTATTTTGTCGGTCTTACTATATTTTTACATTAACTCTCACTCTCAGATTTTTGCCTACCTCCTTGCAAAGCGTGAGAGTCGATACCCACACTCGATACTAAATAATCCCCACCCCAACCTCCTAAGAAGGTGGAGATTTGAATCACCCACCTTCCCCACCTTCCCCACATGAAATGTACGGTCCCTTTTTCGGAATCTTAGAGATCACATCTTCAAGTAAAAAAATGTAGGCTAAAGGCTATCTTTCCTACTCTATCCGCCAATCCTTACCACCTTTATCTTATCCTATCTTCGTTTTACTGTCGATATTGGTCTAAAAAATAGCTTCTCGAATGCATCGGATGCATATGAGCCCAATACATTTCATCCTTTAAATCTCGTTCGTCTCACATTCAACCCACTAACATTATTTATGTTAAATTAATATCTTAAGTTTGAAATGTGCACAAGACACAACCCAATTGTATGATGTAAACTGGTCCGTGTTAGATGAGTTGTCAATGAAAGAGTCCTAATTGGACTTTGATTTTTTTTATTTTTTTTGCCTTTCTTTGAAATAATAATCTTGAATTTACTTGGGTAGTGAATTCAAATAAAGAAGTAACTTAAATAAGGAAAGATGTCGCCTACTTGTAGCACAAGGGTTTGACCGATCAACGATTGACATCCTTCGTACAGTAAAATAATATACACACACACATACATACATCGAATGCTATGGTAAGAGGGCATGTGAGGTAAGAGAAAAATAAAAGGACGTGGATTTTGCTTTTATTTTCTCCTCCAGCGACAGCCGCACAGCTGACGCACAGCGGGGGATTTCCTTGAACCACCAGGCTCCGAACAGCGAATTTTTGCAAAGTATTCTACACTCGAATTGTGACGTTTTCTTTGTAGAAACATAAATGTTTTGCTCAGTGAGGTAATCTCTGTGAGTCTAAAAACTGTAGATTTGGCCGTAATCTATATGTAAGTGATTATAACTCTATAATTCTCTAATTAATTAGTGGAGTATTTGTCGTTCGTTCTTCACATAGAGTAGGTATCGATATTTGGATCAAACTATGTAAATGTCAAAGTGTTTTTTTAATTATTTTTCATTTATTTTTTTAGCAATTTTCTCATTGTTTTAATTGGATGCATCGGTTGACGTGAGCCGGGGTGGTTTTAGAATTTCTCGTGGAGTAAACCAACACCGAGCAATATCCAAACTTAGAATCCAACAAACGCAAGTCAAACTAGAGGGCGATTTCGACCAAGGAAAAGTGAACCAGAAAGTGACGCAGACCTCAACCAGCACGACGTCATCACCTCTTCCTATAAATCAATCCCCATCTCTTTGGCTGCTTCCTTCATTCCCACTAACTGAAGACTCACAAATTGAGATCCATAAGAGCCTCCACCTCGTTATCATCTTCGCAACCGAGTGAACTCAGTTAGGAAAAGAAGAATTTTCGTAGGCATTGTCGTCATCATGAGTGCTAAATCCGAGCTCGTGTTCATCCCATGTCCGGGCCCCGGCCACCTGGTGTCGATGGTGGAGATGGCCAAGCTCCTCGTCAACCGCGATGATCGGCTCTCCATCACCGTCCTCATCATGAAGTTCCCCTTCGAATCGGAGATTGATTCCCACATCGAGTCGCTCACTGCCTCCGTGTCTGCCCACATCCGCTTCGTCCTCCTCCCTAGGCGAAGCCACTCCCTGAGAACGTCTCCCGTGGCCTTCATCTATCACTTTATGGAGAGCTACAAAGCCGGCGTTCGAGAAGCCGTTGCTGAGCTCTCTGCCCGCGGCTCACCACGGCTTGCTGGGCTTGTCCTTGACATGTTTTGCACCTCGATGATCGATGTGGCTGTCGAGTTCAGCGTCCCTTCCTACATTTTCTTCCCATCAGGCGCGGCGATCCTCGGAGTCATGCTGCACCTCCAGTCTCTCCGAGGCGAGCAACACATGGACCCGACCAGGTTCAAGGGCTCTGATGCCGAGCTGGACTTCCCGTGCTTAGCTAACCCGTTGCCTGCCGCCAAGTTCTTGCCCTTGGCAGTGTTTATGGAAGAAGACTGCCGGATATTCTTGGACCTTCCCCTGAGGTATAGGGAAACCAAGGGAATTTTGGTAAATACGTTCGCTGAGCTCGAACCGCACGCTATGGAAGCCCTGGCCAGCCTTGGAGCACCCGTGGTGTACTCCGTGGGCCCCATACTAAACATCAAGGTTGAGAGCAAAAAGGGTTTTGAGATCCTGGGCTGGCTCGACCAGCAGCCAGATGCGTCAGTGGTGTTCCTGTGCTTCGGGAGCGGAGGTTACTTCGACGAGCACCAGACAAAAGAGATTGCCCACGCTTTGGAGCGGAGCAGGTACCGCTTCCTGTGGTCCCTACGACAGCCTCCGGCAAAGGGCAAGCTGGAAGCCCTCCGGGACTACGCTGATCCCGCAGAGGTCCTGCCCGAGGGTTTTCTTAATAGGACAGCGGGGGTTGGGAGAGTGATCGGGTGGGCCCCACAGATCGCAATCTTGGCCCACCCAGCCATCGGAGGGTTTGTGTCTCACTGTGGGTGGAACTCCACCCTAGAAAGCATATGGTTTGGCATGCCGATCGCTGCATGGCCGCAGTATGCAGAGCAACATTTCAACGCATTCCACTTGGTGGTGGAGCTCGGTCTCGCGGCGGAGATCAAGATGGATTATCGAAGAGATCTAGTCAAAGGTAGTGACGATGTCGTGATGGCAAATGAAATAGAGACGGGGATAAGGAAGTTAATGGAGGGTGAGGAGGCTAGGGAGAGGAGGAAGAAGGTGAAGGAAGTGAGCGAGGAGAGTAGGAAGGCTTCGATGGAGGGTGGCTCTTCTTACTTGTCTTTGGCTCGCTTCATCGAGGATGTTTGTAGTCAATGAGCCTTCATTTAGCTAGGAGTGAGGGTTGGCCGGTAGGATGATCACTATTGGTCGTTTGATTCGATGATTACTTGTAGGGTGTGTTTTAGGGTTTCTATGGCTATAAAAACCATGTTTTATTTTTCTAGTGCATTCGTTGCTATAATATGTCGATACCTGAATTTTCCCTTTTTACTTAGGACTTAGTCACGTAAAAAATTAGGAATTAGTCTTTAAAAAAAGAAGTAAAAAGTAAATTTAATAGTTTTCATCAACACGTATTACATCTTATATAGACAATATTTGCATTACTATTATTAAAAAAAATTCTTAAAAAATTAAACTTTTTTTTTTAATTAAGAAAACGCATCTAGGTGGCGCTAGGGCCAGCATTAGCCCAGCCCCTCCTTCATTTACCTTTTCTTTGTGCCCACCTGGGCCGGCCCAGCCCACTTCTTCTTTTCTATTTTCCCCGGCCCGACCCTCTCTTCTTCTCCTTCTCTACCGTTGGACGGTCGCTTCCCAAAAAATTGACAAAAAAGGAGGACGATACGATCGGTCAATGGGAGGCAGCTATCGTCGTTGGAGCAGAGGGGAGAGAGAGCCGAGTGTGGGAAGGGGGAGAGAGGACCATCTTCCCCGATACCTGGATTACTCACCATCGTAGCCGGGATTCGCCCGCCATTTTTTCCCCCTGAAACTCACCCGACAAGCCACCTACACCGTCTCCTTCCAGCTCCTCACTCCTTGGCCGTCACCTACTTCTCTTTTCCTCCGACGCGTCCCAGGTCCCATCCTTGGCGTCTTTACTCTAACGAAAAGAGAGAAAAAGAAGCATCTTGGTCTCTCTCCTCTGGGCACGGTCGCCGTTGAAGCCCCACACGAAACCTCGGAGCCATAGACGACCGACGTCGCCCCGCCACCATTCATCGTCGCCGTCCCTGACCTCGGTGGAATGGACTGAAGCCAGACACGAGTTTGGAGTCGCTATTCTCTGAGCTCGAAATGAAAGGGATAAGAACCTTCGGGGGTGGGACTCCCCGCAGCCAGAACTGCTCTAGGCGGCGCACTCAATCAGCGAAGAAAGAACACGTAACTAAAGCGCTCCAAGGGCCTGCTGATAGAGCTGGGCGGGGAGGCGATACTAGTTATCAGGTCAGAGAGATGCCTGGCCGGTAAGCTGGCCTCCTTAAAAAGCCATTACTTAATAAGGATTTGTTACGCGCGATATGCCGATGACTCACTACTGGGAATCATGGGATGTCGATCTGCAGTAATAGTTTTCAAAAGTAGGTTAACCGAGGTAGGTTCTTATCCCTTTCATTTCGAGCTTAAGCCTTTTAAGAACTTGCTCAAGTCCAAGGAGATCAAATTTTTTCCTTGAAAGATGACTTCATGATATTATTTTTTGGGGATCGGGCTCTTTATCTATACATCCTTTTGTAGTAGCATATCTCAACTTAAATTTACATGTTATAATGTACCCATAACTATGCACAGCTACCACGATCAATTGCTAACTTCAGACTACGTTACTATAACCTTATGCAAGCCTTCGCCCTTGGTCTAGTCTTGCCAGATCATCTGAAATGGCAATTTTCACTTAAAACACGTGTTGATCATGATATTTCTTTATTGAGATATTCTAAAAAAATTAGAACGGCTTACTAATCAGCATTAGCTCTAATACAATTTGTTGAGAACGTACAACAAAAGTCCAATACCTTTTCATGGTGAGATTGTCAAGAGAAAGCCTAAATCCGAGTTCATCATCATATTCAAGTGGATACACTTTTGTTCAAGTTGATGTGCTATGAACCAACTATGATATATCAACAACTTCAAACAACATCAAATCTCTTATATATAATTTCTCTAACAAAATTCACACATGCTCCTATCGCGACCCTCTTGAAGTGAACTCCAAGGAACTTTGATGGATTGCTAAGAGGGCACGAAAACCTTCTTATGAGATGGTGCCTACACTTCACACAAATTCTCTAAAACTCTACTAATCACAGCTTGGTTTGTCATCAGTGATTTCAATTCATTTTTAATCAGACGTCACCCCTCTCCTAATCCAGGACTGGTTAGGAGTCAAGTAAGATGCGGGAGCCAACCCACCTTACCTTTGCAAGCCAAAGGTGAAAAATATCCTCTAAGATCGGGCTAAATAAAGAAAAAGATCGATCCTCTTGAGGACTTGATTAAGGTAGATCTATCTAATGCTTCTTGTTAATACTTTTTCCCTTTTGTAAAAAAACAATTCATGTAATGTTTCCAATTTTATTATCTAGTATTCATCAAAAATCCATGCATAAATGCTCCAATATTATAAATTAAGTCAATCAATAATAATAACAGATAAAGGACGAGAAAATACCAGAGCCATGTCGGGTACCATTATACATCGTCTTATCCTAGGATAGGACATCGTGAGGTATAAATGAAAATAAACGTGCATCAAATATAAATTTCTTAATTCGAGTGATGATGATACATTCTAAAATTGACAAAAATGAAACTACTAATAAAGAAGAGAAACCTAAACTAATCCTGCTGTCCAGACTGAGACAACGGCCTTTCAGCCCGTTCTTGTGCTCTAAAACGGGCCTAAACCATGCTACAGCAACCACGATAATCCTAGAACCTCCTAAACTTTCTCATACTATAGATTTAAGACAAGTCGCTTCGTGTTTTCGATTCGCATTGTGAGCACATTGAGGGATCAACGCTCATATAAAACCGAAGTAAAATATTAGTCGGCTCACACAATCGAATTAGTCGAAAGATGGAAACGGAAGTTTGGGCTCTTAGCACGATAAACACCACGGACGCCAACTAGTTACCATCAAATGCTCCAACGAACTCTAGCAAATGATGCGGCTATAAGAGTCTAGTCATACAAAAATGAATAAACGACGTATATATGTGTGTGTGTTTGGCCCTAGCCCATCATGCCTCAAATAAAATCCGATGTACCTGGCCCCTGCACATCCAGACTTCGCAGGAATAGAGTGGAAGTCACCGAAGCGAATTTGGAAAAGATCCAGCTTGCTTTACAGCTAAAATGAGCCAGACGTTTAATGCTCTCTCAGGAGCACAATGATGAAGATATCACCTCATCATAAAGTGATATTGTGAATCTATAGTATGAGAAAGTTTAGGAGGAGGAGAGGTAACCCATACCAATGCCGGGCATACCACTATTGCTAGCGGGATTTGAACCTAGACGTATTGTGGAGAGAGTTAGGATCTTACTAGTTGAGCCAATCCATTTTGATAATAAAAAAAATTATTGTTCATGAAAAGAATGAGACATAAATTATCGTCAATAATGAAAACATTTTTCGTGAACTAATTATTTAAATCAATATAAATGATCTTTTCTAAAAATTATTATTTTTTCATTAAATAAAAGCAACCTTAAACAAAGTCCAAATTCCACCGTTTCCTTATTCGGTGAACTTTTTGTTTGCACCTTGCTTGACCAGATTCTTTTGCTTTTCTATTTTATTCTATCTTGAGCGTGCTGCCTTCCCTTGCTCCATGCTTGTGTCACGGGCCGATCGATTCACTCTCGATCACACGTAGGTTGACCCGTGCGGCCTTAAGGTTTTACCCCTAAGCAGCCTTTCAACACTCGACTCACAAGACTCGTATATAGAGAGAGAAACTCTTAGAGAGAGAAGCTCTGGTTTTCGTATTACTTGTGAATGAATTACAATGAAGGGAGGAGACCCCTTTATATACAAGTACAAGGCAAACCGTATCCGTAGATCTCTCTTAGATCTAACGGTGGAGATTGCACCTCCCCAACTACCCATATTTACTCTCAACTACCATCTACTCGCATTTATAACGTATGCGTACAAATACCGTATCGCCCTTCCCCAGGAGTATTCTAGAAGACTCGAGAATACTCTAAGTCTCGGGATATCGGTCGAGGGTCGGATGTGTCACGCCCGTCCTCAAGAACCCTCTTGGCTTGTCTTTCTCACGGGCCGTGACATTCTCCCCCACCTAATCAGGCGACGCCCTCGTCGCATCTTCGGCATGAAAGGCTTCGATCTCTTCCTTGAACTGCCAAAGACTCTCCTCGGGCTCCCAACTGGCTTCACTCTCCGGAAGACCCTTCCATCGGATCAAATATTCACGTTTGGCCGCGCAATACCTCTTCCGTATGACTCGATCCGCCAAAATGCTTTGGACTTCTCGATCATACGAGGTCTTTGCCCCGAGCGGCGCCCTTTGTGATTCCCCTCGATCCGGGTCTTCCTCATCAACTTGGAAGGGTTTAAGCATACTTACGTGGAAAACCGGATGCACCTTTAGCTTTGGTGGTAGTTTCAGTTTGTATGCGACCTTTCCAACCCGTTGTAGTACTCGAAATGGCCCTTCGTAGCGACGGATCAACCCCTTGTGCACGTCCTTGTATCGAAGAACCACGTGCAGCTTGGCCAACACTTGGTCTCCCACTTGGAACTCCACATGCCGTCGCTTCTTATCCGCCCATTTCTTCATGCGTTTGGAGGCCTTGTGTAGACACGCCCGTGCCAAGTCCGCCTCTTCTTGCATGTTTTTGGCGAACTTGTACGCGGGTGGACTACTCCCCCGGTAACCCGAAGCAATCGTGCTCGGGGTGTTCGGTTGTTGCCCAATTGCAACCTCGAACGGACTCTGGCCGGTCGACTCGCTCCGCTGCAGGTTGTAGGAGAACTGGGCTACGTCGATCAGCTTCACCCAATTTACTTGCATTGTGCTCACGTAGTGTCGGAGGTAGATCTCCAAGAGAGCATTGACCCGCTCCGTCTGACCGTCGGTTTGGGGATGCAAACTTGTTGACATATTCAGCTCCGACCCCAGCAGCTTGAACAATTCGGACCAGAAACGTCCCGTGAAGCGGGGGTCCCGATCGCTCACGATCGTTTGTGGTACTCCCCAATACTTCACTTCATGTTTCATGAACAGCTTGGCCGCCTCCTCGGCCGGGCAATCCTTTGTCGCAGGCACAAAGGTTGCGTACTTGGAGAACCGGTCAACCACCACCATTAGAGTCCGACACCCTTCAGACTTCGGTAGGTTGACGATGAAGTCCATGGAAATGCTTTCCCATGGACGAGTTGGGATGGGAAGGGGCTCCAACAAACCTGGCGACGATCATTGCTCCAGCTTGTCTTGTTGGCATACCAGACAAGTCTTCACATGCGCCTCCACGTCGTCGCGCATTTGTGGCCAATAGTACCGATCTTCGACGAGGGCCAACGTGCGGTGGATCCCTGGATGACCCGCCCACTTCGAGTCGTGGCACTCGCGCAAGATCTCCTTCCTCAGCTTCCCATAGAAGGGCACATATAGGCGCCTCCCTTTGGTGTAGAGGAGCTCGTCCTCACACCAGAACCGTCGGGTTTTGCCTTCCTTCGCGTACCCGATAAGGGCTTGGGCTCTTGGATCATGCGCCAACCCCTCTTTGATCCGGTCGACCCAAGGACAACTTGGTCGACTCACCGTGTGGCTCATCAGCTCCGTCTTTCGGCTCAACGCGTCTGCCACAGAGTTGGCCTTCCCTGGCTTGTACTCCAACGCGTAGTCGAACTCCGCTAGGAAATCCTGCCATCGAGCTTGCTTCGGACTCAACTTCTTTTGGGTCTGAAAGTAGCTCGTGGCCACGTTGTCCGTCCTCACGACGAACTTTGATCCTAGGATGTAGTGTCTCCACGTCCGAAGGCAGTGCACCACCGCGGTCATCTCCTTCTCTTGGATGGTGTAACAATGCTCGGTGTCGTTAAGCTTTCGGGACTCGAACGCCACCGGATGTCCATCCTGCATAAGAACACCACTGATCGCATAATCTGATGTGTCGGTCTCTACCTCATAGGATTTGGTGTGGTCGGACCGGCTCCTCGGTCATGGCTCACTACAATCGGTCGAAGGCTCTTTGGCATCGATCCGTCCACTCCCACACCTTTTCCTTCTTCAACAAGTCCGTGAGTGGCACGGTAATACTCGAGTAGCTCCGGATGAATCGCCGGTAATAGTTGGTGAGGCCCAGGAATGACCTCAACGCCGACACCTTCATCGGTGGCTCCCATTCGACGATAGATTGAATCTTCGCCTTATCCATTTGCACTCGCCCTCCTCCGACGATGTGCCCCAAGAACGGAACTTCTTCTTGGGCGAAGGCACACTTCTCGCGCTTAACGTACAGTTCGTTCTCGCGCAAAACTTGGAAGACCTGCCTTATGTGTTCGACATGCTCTCCCAACGTATGACTATATATGACAATATCATCTAGGTAAACCACTACAAACCTATCTAGGAAAGGGTGGAGTACCTTGTTCATCATTGTGCAAAAGGTAGCCGGAGCGTTGGTCAAGCCGAACGGCATTACCAGGAACTCATAGGATCCATACCACGTCACGCAGGCTGTCTTTGGCTCGTCCCTTTCAGCGACCCGAACTTGATAGTAGCCCGATCGGAGATCTAGCTTGGTAAACCACTGAGCTCCACCAAGTTGATCGAAGAGATCCGCGATGAGCGGGGTCGGGTACTTGTTCTTCACGGTTAGCTTGTTCAGCACCCGGTAGTCGATGCACATCCGGAGTGACCCATCGTGCTTCTTTTGAAATAGGACCGGCGCACCGAACGGGGCTTTTGATGGCCGTATGTAGCCCGCGTCGAGCAGCTCCTTGAGTTGTCTCCTTAACTCTTCCAATTCAGGCGGCGCCATGCGGTAGGGCGCCATGGCAGGCGGTCGAGCATCAGGCACTAGCTCAATCTGGTGATCCACCTCTCTCTTGGGTGGCAACTTCTTCGGCAGCTCCGAAGGCATGACGTCCTTGAATGAGTCGAGGACTTGGGTTGCTTTCGTCGGGACTTCTTTCCCTTCACCCTTGTCGTCCTCGACCTTCAAGGTCACCAGGAAGGTCACTTCACCCTTCCTTGCTCCTTTGGTGAGTCTTATGGCCGAAATCATTCTTCGATCACGATCCGACTCACGATGGACCGGAATCACGCATTGGCAGTTTTTGTCCAACATGCATATGCATTTGGCAAAGGGAACTACAACCGCATAGATTCTATCTAGGAATCTAATTCCAATGACAATATCATAGTCGTCGAGTGGAATTACCTCTAGAATTTCTTTGCCCTTCCATGATCCGAGTTGTAGCTCCACGTCCCTTGCCACACCGATCGCAGGGACTTCCTTTGAGTTCACCGTCTTGAGCCAACCGGCTCCTTTCTCAACCCGTAGGTTAAGTTTCTTCGCGGCTTCCTCCGAGATGAAGATGTCGGATGCTCCCGTGTCCACGAGCGCACTCATCGTGGTCGCTCCGATCTTCACGTCCACGAACATCAAGCCTTTAGGCTCCTTCACCTTCTTGGCTTTGATCGTGCCAAGGAGTCGCACCGATCCCAATCGTGCTTCCTCCCTCGGCTCTTCCTCTTTCTTGCAAAGAGCGGCCAACTTGGCTTTCTTTGGGCAATCCCGCGCCATGTGCGGACCGTCGCAAAAGAAGCAACTATATGAGCGTACCCTCCTTTGCCCTCCTCCATTTGGCCCCACATGAGCCCAATGAGGATGAGGACCAGCTGGTGGTGGTCTTCCTCCGGTCGGGCGGTTGTATCTCCCCCGATCTCCCCCACCAGTGGCTTTGTCCCTAGGACGAGTGTCCTATCGGGATGTGGAAGGTGACGCCTTGTACTCCACGAGTGACTCGGCTATGGTCACGGCCGTAGTAAGATCTCCCACGTTGTACCGCTTCAACTCTTGCTTCGTCCATGGTTTGAGACCACCCATGAACTGGTGAAATGCTTCAACTTCATTCATCGAGGGGATTTGGAGTAGCAACTCCGAAAACCGCTTGATGTAGTCGCGCACACCACCCTTCTGCTCGAGACGCTTCAACTCGTCACGAGCTTCCTCCTCCGCATAAGCGGGAAAATAGTTCCGTCAGAACTCTTCGACGAAATCACCCCAGGTCGCGATAGGATTCCCGCACCTATCATCTGACTGACGACGCCACCACAACAATGCACTATCAGCTAAATACATCGATGCAGTGTTTACCCGTGTTTGGTCGTCGTTGATTCCCATGGCCTGGAAGTACCGCTCCATGTACCACAGAAAGTTGTCCACATCCTTGGCCACCCGTGAGCCCCGGAATTCCTTCAGATTCGGCGTGTCCACCCGTGGACCTTGCACCGTGATCACTCCGTTCACGCGTGCAGCGTGTGCTTCAGCGAGCTTACCCGTAAGCTCCGCTATCTCCACGCGCATGGCCGCCATAGTGGCCTCCAAAGGTTCATACCGTTGCGCGGGTTCCTCCTGTAAGGTCCCCAGCAACCCGTGGCGGAGTTCTCCCATGCCGGTCTTGAGCTCTTGCACATCCGCAAACAGCTCCTCCCTTCCGGCGTCAACTCCGTCCACGGTCTGGGTCAGGTCGTCGACCGATCCTTGGACATCGGTGACGAACAACTCTAGTTTTGCCATCCGCTGTGCAAGATCCCCCGTTGGATCCCTCGAACCACCCCGGGACTTCTTCCCCTTAGCACCAACCTTCTCGGCGTTCCGCCCACGATCAGCACCATCACCACCTATGGCGAGCGCCTCGTCAGATCGTGGATCAGCCATTGCACTTGCGCTTGGATCACAAATCAGCTCTGATACCACTTGTCACGGGCCGATCGATTCACTCTCGATCACACGTAGGTTGACCCGTGCGGCCTTAAGGTTTTACCTCTAAGCAGCCTTTCAACACTCGACTCACAATACTCGTATATAGAGAGAGAGAAACTCTTAGAGAGAGAAGCTTTGGTTTTCGTATTACTTGTGAATGAATTACAATGAAGGGAGGAGACCCCTTTATATACAAGTACAAGGCAAACCGTATCCGTAGATCTCCCTTAGATCTAACGGTGGAGATTGCACCTCCCCAACTACCCATATTTACTCCCAACTACCATCTACTCGCATTTATAACGTATGCGTACAAATACCGTATCGCCCTTCTCCAGGAGTATTCTAGAAGACTTGAGAATACTCTAAGTCTCGGGATATCGGTCGAGGGTCGGATGTGTCACGCCCGTCCTCAAGAACCCTCTTGGCTTGTCTTTCTCACGGGCCGTGACACTTGCTTGTGTTTTATACTGCGAGTTCACCATATTCTTCTTTGTTTTTTCCCCTGTTTTGTCATCCTCAGGCCCCATATATGCCCCTTGTAGTCAACCTTGAATATATCCCATATAGGCAAGAATATCTTGCTGTCGCGACCAATTTTCGGGTGTGAACCACCTATGATTTGGCTAATGGATTACTAAGCCTAGACTTAGCTCGGACTCTCCCAAGCCCATACTAATTCGCCACTTAGGTTCAAGTTCTTAACTTGCAAATGATTTTTATTTAGGAGTCGCCACTAATCTATTTTCGGTAGGTCGATTAGACACCTAAGTAAAATAATGGGACAATCATTCTACGTCTACGAACCAGATATTATAGGTACGAGAACTTGGTTACACTAATTTCTCTAATGCCATTTCGGTACCATTCTTTTATTTTTCAAAAATGCTTTTGCAGGCAGCTTAGATGGATTTTAAATCTATTTTCTTAAACATGTGAGATGACCATACGGGTATGCAAATCATCAATTTAACAACCCTAGATAGCAACGAAAGCATCTGCAATGTTAAATCAGAATTCGCATCAACAACCCTAGATATGATTTCTGATTAACACGCAATTTCTTTTTGTTTTCACTTAATTAATGAGAATCATGCTTTATGCAATACATGCTACTAATTTAACATGAAATGATATGACATGGCAACATGACCTAACTAGGTAAAATGCAGCCTATCCTAAAAAATGAAATCAATTTATTCTAAGGCATTTTTTGTATTTTCCCTGAAATTCGAAATTAAAAGGTTGCGAAAATTATCTATCTAGATTAAGATTTTATCCAACTTATATTAAGAATTAGATTAGGCCAAATCTTAATTTAAATTAGGATGCTATCTTAACTTGAAAGTTCCTAATCTATAATGCAATCTATCTCAAAAAATCTATCTAAATAAAATCAAACATGCAATCAACCTAATATGCAATGACGTGCAAAGAATGCCCTAGTTCTATTTTTATTTATTTATGAAATTCGAAATTAAAATTGCCAAATAATTAAACATGCAATTTAAAAAAACTAACATCCTAAATAAATGCATTTTTTTGGATTTTTATTTTTTTAAAAATTCGAAATAAATAAATTCCCTATGCAAGATAACTCTAAAACAAGAAACCTAATCTAACTCAAATTTTTGGATTTTTCTTTTACGAGAAAAAAAAAAATGATCAAACGACACGACAACAAATTAGGCAAGATAAGATCGATATCCATAAATTGAGGAATCATATTTCGCGCATGGGATCGGATTGGCCAATTTGAAACAAAACCGCGAATCGAATCTCGAGCGTGAGATCGGATTGACGATTTTTCGTGCGATTGAGTGTCGGATTTCGAGCGTGAAATCGGACTGTCAATCATAAGCACGTTCTGAAATTAGGGAATAAATCCCTTAATTTAAAAAGATTTTCGGGAAACTTTGGATAAGATGCATCATTGGAAGATTTGAATTTAAACGCAATATCAACGAATTAAGTAAGGAAATTATTAAATTAAATTTGGTTAATATCTTTACCTATTTTGTAGATATCATCCTTGAATTTGAACTCGTCAAAACATGGCACTGGTGATGGCTTATGGTGAGCTCGACGCAGTGGTTCGATTGGGTGTGTCCACGGTTGCAGGGCACGCGAGAAGACTACGTTGCTGGAGGAGTTTATCGTGCTTGATGGTCTTGGACCACGGTGAACACTAGAAAAGCTTTTATTCCAAAGGACAGCACCTGCACCCACAGAACACACTTAAACCTAATCAGACTTTTTACCACTTGTAGTCTCCTTGTTCGCATATGGTCCACGTGCACTCCTCTAGGAAATTTTTACCACTTCATTCATGAATCACACCTGCACGCCAAAAGAAATTTCTTATTTCTTTCTTCTATTTTAACAATAACCTCCGGTGGACATAACGTGCGAGAATTTCTGCCACAGCTACACGCAATCAGAACTTATCCTAGCGATTGATCGGGTGAACGCGGAGGACCTCAATCACCAACGGCACGAAGGAATTGCTAGGTCAAGCGAGACATTGACATCAATGGTGTCGATGGGGCTCGCAATGAATTCTGCAAAAGAAAAGTCAAGCGCGATGGTGGATGATTCACGGTGATATTTGGCTGAGGAGGGACTACTTCGCAGTGGTTGCGGCAGCTCGCTAAATTGGACTGAAATCGTCACAACGAACTACTCAACAAATTTGGGAAAATCAATGGAGCGGGCTGGACTTGCGCCAGGGGGTGTCTGCGATTAATGGAGATCGTGACTGTATGTGGCAGTGCATAAAAATATAATAACCACGTCAGGAAAGTGAAGCCATGAGAAAACCAGAAAACTCTTCTTCTCTTATTTTCAAGTGTTCACATGGGCATAATATGTGCCCCTTTTACGTGACCATAGAGAAAGAAAGGTGGAATTTTTATTGAGAATTGATGACTCCCTTGATAGCTTGATGATCTCCTCGGTTTGGTCTCAGTGCGGCAAGTGAATCTCACTTGACAACCTGCAAAACAGAAACTCGATGTTGCTAGTTCGATGGCTGCTGCTAGTGGCACTTATGGCGAGGATCGTCGTTCGAAGGTTCACGGCTTGGCTGTATAGGGACTCCTCGGCAACAGTTGGTCATCGGCTAGAAGCAATGGCGCTGGGATTGCGGAGTTAGAGGAACCGGTGGATTGGGAATCGTGGTGATGGACTCGGCTGTGCACCTCGTAATTCTCTCACCTGTTGCCAAGAAGAGAATTCCGAGAATTCCTTCTCTTGTTCCTGTATTTCGTGGCCGTATATTCTCTATTGCATGGCCCCCTGAAAACCCTATGTGACTAATCTATTTATAAGCCTTAGACTAGGGTTTTAATTTTTTCAAATTGATATCCATGAAGATTCCTTTTTTTCCAAATACAATATTTACTTTTCACATCTGTCCTATCCGAAAAATTCATCATATCTCGAAAAATTTCAAATTCTTATTTTCTCACGAGATAATTTCCGATTACTTAAAAAAAACAGGCTCGGGCCAATTTGCTTGCTTCATGGGCTTAATCCGGCCTGTCAATTTAAAGCACATAACCACTAATTCAAATTCACCCATTACCGGTCCAATAAATAAATGCAAAACATGTAAATTAAAAATAAATGTACCTATATCTATATGCTATGCAATTAATATTTTTCAGGGATAAAATTAACCCCTAATTTTCTATGCAATAAATAAATGACCAGATCGCCAAAATTTAGGTGTCAACACTTGCCCAATTCAACCGTGAAAATCCACGTTCAAATCGAGAATACTAGTCCAGTTTTTCCGCTGTTCCTTTCTGTTTTGGCCAGATTCGCATTTCCTGTATGGTACTAGCGCTGAATATTCTTACCTTGCCATCGTTTTATTTCCGAAATGTAACCAACCCCACATATGCATCGCACACGTACTCATCCGGCCATGCAAGAATTTCGGATAAAGGTCGACCTCAAGCGGCTCGGTCTTGAAAATTTAAGTGACCTTAAGTTCCCCGTCTTCTAAAGTCCAGCTGATTTCACGCGTCGGGCCAATTTGAATACAGTTTACAATCGGACTTCTGTGTTATTTGATGTAGACCTGTTATCCATAAGCAAAATGACTCTAGTATCTAAAATCTGGAAAGAAACAGTACAGAACTCGACCTCAAAATTCTACCATGTTAATATTTTTTAGGATATGTGCACTGAAAGTGTTAAAATTTATCATAAAATGTGCAAATAAGTCATAAAATTTGTCAAATTTGTTTAATCAAATTCTTATGTTAACTCTGTTCAATTTAGCTAACGGAAAATGCTTACGTGTCTTATTTTGTTACTTTCTTGAGACACATGGCAAGGACATGACACCCACTAAGCGCCACATCGGATTTTTTTTTTTTTAAATACAAACAAAATTAGATTAAAAATAAAAAGATAAAAAAAAGCGAAAAAAAAAAAACCACCCATGGCCTGGCGAAGCCCTCGACAATTGCCGTTGCCATAGTTGTTGGAAAGCGTTGACAGTGGTCGTCTGGGCCTTCCCAAAAGCTAGGCGGCCCTCGTGGGCCGCAGGCAAAGGCCAATGACCCTCGCTCAGTTTTGCGGTGAGGGTTGCGCGCTCTCCTTTGTTGGCCCACGAGGGTCACTAGGCAACCTTTGTTGGCCCTTCTCGACAATTGTGGTGGCGGACAAGGGCTTAACCAAGTTGTGGGTGAGTTTGTTTTTTTCTTCTTTTTTAATTATTTGTTAATCTAATTTTTATTTTTATTTTCGGATTTGGCACTTAATGGGTGCCATATATCTTAAGAAAGTAATAAAATAATATACGTTAATATTTTCCGTTAGCTAAATTGGACAGAGTTGATAAAATGACTCGATTGAATCAATTTGACAAGTTTTAGAATTTGATTATACTTTTTTTAAGTTTTAGAATTCAATTGTACTTTCGTGAAATGACTTGTCTCATGAGAGACCCTTTGGCGATAATTACGGGTCGAGAGCTTCTGGATGTCCTCAAACCTTTCCCACCTTTTTAAATTCACAATAAATTTGCCCACACGAAATGTGCAAGCCCTTGTTCGGAATCTTAGAGATCACATCTTAAAGTGGAAAAGAAATAGGATAAAGGCTATCTTATCCTATCCTTATTTTATTGTATCCGTCCGCCAATAGGATAAAGGCTATCATTTTGCTTTTATTTTCTCCTCTAGCGACAGCCGCACAGCTGACGCACAGCGGGGGACTTCCCTCAGCCACGAAGCTCCGAAGAGCGATTTGTACAAAAAGGATTGTACACTCGAATTGTGATGTTTTCTTTGTAGAAACATAAATGTTTCGAGCAGTGAAGTAATTCTCTGCAAGTCTAAACACCGTAGGTTGGCGGTAATCTAAATGTGAAACATTAATGTGCGTGAGTGATTGTAACTCTATAATTCTTTAATTAATTAGTGGAGTATTTATCGTCCGTTCTTTTCGTGGAATAAGTATTGATCTAAGTAAATTTCAAGTTTTTATTTATTTATTATTTTTCATTTATTTTTCTAGCAATTTTCGCATTGATTTAATTGGATGCATCGGTTGACGTGAGCCGGGGTGGTTTTAGAATTTCTCGTGGAGTAAACCGACACCGAGCAATATCCAAACTTAGAATCCAACAAACGCAAGTCATACTAGAGGGCGATTTCGACAAGGAAAAAGTGAACCAGACAGCGACGCAGACCTCAATCTGCACGACGTCGTCACATCGTCCTGTAGATCTATCCCCATCTTTTTGCCTGCTTCCTTCATTCCCACTAACTGAAGACTCACAAATTGAGATCCATAAGAGCCTCCACCTCGTTATCATCTCCGCAACCGAGTGAACTCAGTTAGGAAAAGAAGAATTTTCGTAGGCATTGTCGTCATCATGAGTGCTAAATCCGAGCTCGTGTTCATCCCATGTCCGGGCTCCGGCCACCTGGTGTCGATGGTGGAGATGGCCAAGCTCCTCGTCCACCGCGACGATCGCCTCTTCGTCACCGTCCTCATCATGAAGTTCCCCTTTGAATCGGAGATTGATTCCCACATCGAGTCGCTCACCGCCTCCGTGGCTGCCCGCATCCGCTTCGTCCTCCTCCCTAGGCGAAGTCACTCCCCGAGGACGTCTTTCTTCGCCTTCGTCTATCACTTCATGGAGAGCTACAAAGCCGACCTCCGAGAAGCTGTCGCTGAGCTCTCTGCCCAAGGGTCGCCACGGCTCGCTGGGATTGTCCTTGACTTGTTTTGCACCTCAATGATCGACGTGGCTGTTGAGTTCGGCGTCCCTTCCTACATTTTCTTCCCATCAGGCGCGGCGTTCCTCGGAGTCACGCTGCACCTCCAGTCTCTCCGAGACGAGCAACACATGGACCCAACCAGGCTCAAGGGCTCTGACGCCGAGCTGGACTTCCCGTGCTTATCTAACCCGCTGCCCGCCGCCAAGTTCTTGCCCTCTGAAGTGTTTATGGAAGAAGACTGCCGGATATTCTTGGACCTCCCCCTGAGGTATAGGGAAACCAAGGGAATTTTGGTAAATACGTTCGCTGAGCTCGAACCGCACGCTGTGGAAGCCCTGGCCAGCCTTGGAGCATCTACGGTGTACTCCGTGGGCCCCATACTAAACATCAAGGTTGAGAGCAAAAAGGGTTTCGAGATCCTGGACTGGCTCGACCAGCAGCCAGATGCGTCAGTGGTGTTCCTGTGCTTCGGGAGCGGGGGGTGCTTCGACGAGCACCAGGCAAAAGAGATTGCCTACGCGTTAGAGCGGAGCAGGTACCGCTTCCTGTGGTCCTTACGACAGCCTCCGGTGAAGGGCAAGCTGGAAGCCCCCAGAGACTACGCAGATCCCGCAGCGGTCCTGCCCGAGGGTTTTCTTAATAGGACAGCAGGGGTCGGGAGAGTGATCGGGTGGGCCCCACAGGTCGCAATCTTGGCCCACCCAGCCATCGGAGGGTTTGTGTCTCACTGCGGGTGGAACTCCACCCTGGAAAGCATATGGTTCGGCGTGCCGGTCGCCGCATGGCCCCAGTATGCGGAGCAACATTTCAATGCATTCCACTTGGTGGTGGAGCTTGGTCTCGCGGCGGAGATCAAGATGGATTATCGAAGAGATCCGGTCAAAGGTAGTGACGATGTCGTGATGGCAAATGAAATAGAGAGAGGGATAAGGAAGTTAATGGAGGGCGAGGAGGCTGGGCAGAGGAGGAAGAAAGTGAAGGAAGTGAGCGAGAAGAGTAGGAAGGCTTTGATGGAGGGTGGCTCTTCTTACTTGTCTTTGGCTCGCTTCATCGAGGATGTCTGCAGTCAATGAGCCTTTATTTAGCTAGGAGAGAGGGTAGGATGGTAGGTTGATCACTATTGGTATTTTGATTCTATGATTACTTGTAGGTGGTGTTTTAGGGTTTCTATGCCTATAGAAACCATGTTTGATTTTTCTAGTGCGTTTGTGGCTATAATATGTCGGCACTTGAATTTTTCCTTTTTACTTAGGATTTATTCCCATAAAAAATTAGGAATTAGTCTCTAAAAAACGGAAGTAAAAAGTAAAGTTAATAATTTTTCCTTTCCGCCTAGCCCAGTGTATCTTCTTCCATGCTTCAGAGAAGCGCCATCTCTAAGCTTCACAAAGGGAGAGCACGGTTTTTCCACTGAGGAAGGAGCGTCGGCCCACCATCTTCAGGGTGCATTTTTCTGAAAAAGAAGGGAAAAAAAAACAAAAAGCATTCCCATCATTTCCCCTGAAACTCACCCGACAAGCCACCTCCACCGTCTCCTTCCAGCTCCTCACTCCTTGGCGTCTTTACTCTAACGAAAAGAGAGAAAAAGAAGCATCTGGGTCTCTCTTCTCTGGGCACGGTCGCCATTGAAGCCCCACATGAAACCTCGGAGCCACAACCGACCGACGTCGCCCTGCTGCCATTCGTCGTCGCCGTCCCTGACCCCGGTGGAATGGACTGAAGCAAGACACGAGTTTGGAGTCGCTATTCTCAACCTTCGCCGCTGACGATGTCCGAGGCTTGAGGCCTCCGCGATTGGTCAAAGAGCCGACCCGGGTCGCGGGCATGCGGACCGAGGTGGGTACTCTTGACACCATGAAAGAAATTTCGGGATTGAGATGGGCGACTCGTACCGCGAGCATGCGGTCGGAGTGGTATCCATCTCAACACCATCCTAAATGATCCTATGCGGCCTAGGTCCGGCGGCAGGTTGTGTGTGCAAAAAAAGTGTAGTGCAAGATGCAAGGCATGCACAACAGTTTATATAAAGCAACACTTCATATGTGCAAGTAAACCATTCATTCCTACACCTCCCTACAAAACAAAGGTTAGCAAACACTTCCCCTTATACCTCCCAATCTGCATAAACATTTAACACCTTAAATGTTAGGGATGTACCTGGAATCCTCGCTGCCAAACAAAAACATTTTTCAAAAGAAAAAGAAAATTGGCCTAAGTCCACTAAGAGATTTAACTCAAGTCCCCAGTGGAGTCGCCAAACTGTCGCGACCAATTTTTCGGGTTTGCCACCTAAAACTAGGTTGATGAACTACTAAGCCTTTAAGCTTAGCTCGGGCTCTCCCAAGCCCATACCAATTCGCGACTTAGGTTTGAGTTCTTAACATGCAAATGATTTTCAATTAGGAGTCGCCACTAATCTATTTTTGGTGGGTCGATTAGAAACCCAAGTAAAGCAACGGGAGATTACTTTACTCCTACGAACCAGAGACTATGGGTACGGGGACTTGGTTACACTAGATTTCTCTAATGCCCTTTCGGTACCTTTTCTTTTATTTTTTGAAAAAAATGTTTTGCAGGCAGCTTGAATTGATTTCAATTTATTTTCCTAACATGTGAGGTGATCATGCGGGTGCACAATCCATCAATTTAACACCCAAGAAAGCAATGAATAAATTACAAACTTACCTCAAAGCAAACGAAAGCATCTGCGTTGTTAGATCAAAATTCACATCAGCAATCCTAGATATGATTTCTAATTAACAAGCAATCACTCAATCTTTTTTGTTTTCATTTATTCAATGAGAATCATGCGATGCAATGTTATTAATCTAACATGAGTTGATATGACATGGTAACATGACCTAAACTATATGACATGAGTAAAGGTAATTTCTAAAGAAATGCAATAATTAAATATGCAATCTAAATTAATCAAATAACCTAACTCTAATGACAGGCAACTTATAATTAAATGAACCTAATAATAATCACTAAATGACATGCACTTCATGAACCTAATTCTATATGACGTGCACATGAATTTTCTATTCTAGAAAAATGCAGCATGTTCTAGAAATTGAAACTAATTTATCCTAAAACAAATTTTATGAAATTCGAAATTAAGGAAAATGCAAAATATAATTATCTAGATTAAGATTCTATCTAGTTTATATTAAGGATCGGGTCAGACTAAATCCTAATTTAAACTAACATATTACCTTAACCTAGCCAGCTCTAACTTAAGATGCAAAAATCAATAAAACATGCAATTTATTCTAATATGCCATGACGTGCAAATAATGTATTAATTCCTAAATTTTTATGAAATTCGAAATTAAAATTAAACATGCAATTCAGATAATAAAAACTAACATCCTAAACGAATGCACTTTTTCTTTTTCTTTTTCATGATTCAAAATAAAATCCCTAATCTAATCATGCAAGATAATAAAAAAAAACAACCTAATCCTAAATCAAACTTTTTTTTTTTTTTGGATTTTCCCTTTTACGAAAATAAAATTGACTCAAACATCATGACATCAAATCAAACAAGATAAAATTGATATTCGAAAATCGGCGAACCATATCTCGCGCATGAGATCGGGCTGTCCAATTTTAAAATTAAATCGCGAATCGAATCTCGGGCATAAGATCGGATTGTCGATTTTTTATAAGGGATTGCGAGTCGGATTTCGGGCGCGAAAATCGGACTGTCAATCCCTAATTTGAGGGGGGCACTCTCATGTTTGAAATCTCAATCATGTTTCGACCAAAAAAAAAAAAAAAGAAATCTCAATCATGTATCAATGAATGATCACACTAAAAAAACTATAAAGAAACAAACTATAAACTAAATAAAAATAACAAAGATAAAATAATAGAAAACTACCTAATCTGATTTTTTGTTTTGTTTTTTTTTCTTCTAGGTCACGTGCTGTGCAGCTGGTTTCCAAGGGAAGCAGGTCACCGTGGGCAGAGGGTCACCGGGGCTCCGGCAGCAGGCGCGCAGCGAGGAGGCTCAGGCTAGAGGTGGCCGGCGGCAAGGCGTCGCTCGGGCGTGCAGAAACTCGGCGTCTGATGGCGTCGTGAGTCAATCCGAGCGGAAGCAGGGGCTGGGTGTTGATGGCGCGGATGGAAGTTGCAGGGGAAGGTGCGAGCGGCGAGGGGGAGACTGGCGAAGGGTCCTTTGAAGAAGAAGAACAGTGATTCTTCTTTGCCCCTTTTTTTTACTTTTTTTCTCTGCAGCAACCTGCTGCACGTCTCCCTCTCCACTCTCTGTTCTGCTTTTGCTTTTTGCTTTTTTCAGCAAAAGCAAAACCTTCTGACCTGCTCCTTTTTCTCCTTCAGCAGCTTTTCTTTTGTTTCTTTTGTGTTGCTCTCTTCAAGGAACGAAGAGAAATCCCCAAAGCTTTTCTTTTCCTTTTTGCGTTGAATTTTTTTTTTTTTTTGACCTCCAAAACCGAGAGAAACCCCTTGGACGTGATAAAAAAAAACTCAATGTGGCCGTATGCGCATTGCGTGGCCCCCCGAAACTAAACCCTACGTCCACCTTTTATAGCCAAAAATTTATGTGATCTTTAACAAAATATTTCGAAAACTCCTTATATCATCCGAATCACAAAAATCATTATCTCCTTAATATTTTCAAAAATGTTATCACCTAAAGACTAAGGATAAGACTTCAACCCGATTCTCTTAAATTTGAAAAACCACTGCAATATCAAATCTCGATTTAGGTAATTTTTGTCATTAAAAGAAAACGGGCTCGGGCCAATTTTGCTTTTTCGTGGGCTTAGTCCATCTAATTTGAAACTCAAAACCATTAATTCAACCCATCCGCCGTCCTAAAAATAAAAATGCAAAACATGTAAATTAAAAATAAACGCACCTAAAATTAATGCTACGCAATTATAATATTTTCAAAAAAAATAAAATTACTCTTCTAATGACTAAATGGACCGCCAAAATTTAGGTGTCAACAGCTGCCCCTCTTTGGAGGTGAGCTCGAAGAGGTTGCCTTCAAAGATAAATTGAGACCTAAATTTTGACCATGTATATGCATGGAATGATTTTTTTTTTTTGTCGGAAAATAAATCCCATTTTAAAATGCAATTTATATGATGCATGGAAATGCTAATGCAAATGCATGATGCGAAAGGAAGGAACATACCTGCAATTACTTACTAGTCAGTGCGGTAAAGCATTTTGAGGTACATGATAAATCCTTATTTACTTCACAAGTACCCAACTCTCACTCAGGTTCCTTGAAGAGTCAAACAGGTAATAAATCGAAACATTGAGTTCGAGAAGAACATTCACATCCAAAGTGAAATGTTCAACGACAAGAATTAAGGCATCCAGATCCAGACTGAGATGTCAAAAGAACCTACCCGAAATATCTTACCTTCAAGGAGGGTAAAATGATTCAAGATAGATTGGTGTTATACGTCCAAGACCCGTACCATTCTACGGTCGCCCAGAATAATAACATGACTTTATAAAGAAAACTGCTTTCCTAGGACCCGTACCATTTTACGGTCGCCTAGAATAGTAACATGACTTTATAAAGAAAACTGCTTTCCTAGGACCCGTACCATTCTACGGTCGCCTAGTATGACAGAATTTGGTTGTGTCTAGGACCCGTACCATTCTACGGTCGCCTAAACGGGGATTTACCTTCCAGGACCCGTACATTACTCTACGGTCGCCTGAATAGGGAAATAAAGTTTTGTCTAGATACCGTACATTACTCTACGTTCGCCTAAACGGGGATTTACCTTCCAGGACTCGTACATTACTCTACGGTCGCCTGAATAGGGAAATAAAGTTTTGTCTAGGACCCGTACCATTCTACGATCGCCTAAACGGGAATTTACCTTCCAGGACTCGTAAATTACTCTACGGTCACCTGAATAGGGAAATAAAGTTTTGTCTAGGACTCATATTATTCTACGGTCGCCTAAACGGGGGTTTTGCTTGGCTAGGACCCGAACCATTCTTCGGTCGCCCGGCGTCGCGATCTGGAGAAAAATCTTTAGGGACAACTCTATCGAGTGTCAAATTACTTAAAAGCGAAAATACCTGTATAATGACAAGTATTTAAGGTATAGATAGAGATACACTTACCTGGTGACATCTCTGCTCAATAGGGATATGTCTCCTGGGCCTTGGGCTACGAAAGCACGCCAGGATAATATAAAAGGACTCTGGTTTACGAAAGCACGCCAGGTCAATTTAAAAGGAGGGACTCTGGGCTACGAAAGCATGCTAGGTCAATTTTAAAGGACACCGGGCTACGAAAGCACGCCAGGCCAATTTTAAAGGAACAGCTTGATTGAGTCAAGTGTCGAGAATGGACAGAGATATACTTACCTGATGATATCTCTGATTCTTTGGGATATGTCTTTTGGAACTTAGATATCCTGTGGAGGCCTCTCATCTCCTGGTAGAAATAAATTTGGAGCATAAAGGATGCACCTTGAATACTCATGATGGTTTCTCACCTCCTCATATCATGAGGCATCTTGAAAAGAACCTGAATGTTAGGAGCTCTTGGGTCTTTAAGAAAACATTATTTGTCAGACATGATTAGAGCAAAAATGCATTCACCAAAGAGATAAGCAATTAAGGCTATTCTGGAATGCAAACTTTAATATCTATTGAAGATTTTATTAATTCAATCAAGATTCATGCATAATGACTTTTGCATCATCCGAATTTCCACTAGAGAGAATTATCATTCAAGACAATTTTCACTCATGACATGGATTTCTTAAGAATACTAAATGAGAGACTTTCGGTTAGAAAGGACTTTCACTCACTCTCATTTAGAATGACTATTTTATGAGAATCACTCAATTTCATCATATCGACATGGGTCCAAGTATTCTCGCAAGTGGTACGACCTTACCAATTTGAGAGGTCTTTAACAGGGACCATAATGTGAGCTTGGCCAACGGCTTAACAAATGGACTCTTTGAGTCAAGGATATTGGATGAACAGTCTTGTAATCATTTCCGGGTTTATAAGTCAAGAACCCTACAAAAAATGAGAAAGAAATAATCCTGCTCGCACTTCTTCGAGCAATGCTTATAAACATATGAACTCCTACGTTAATTCAAGTGCCCTAATCTGAAGAGACTTTGTAAGGGACGTAACGTAGGTTGGTTCATGGGTTGAGAAATGAAAAGATCATTAGGCTCAAAAAGTGTGTAAAGGGTGAGAGTTGATGATCATCTTGACATTACCACCAGTTTTCTTTTTCACCATCGGGGATTGTCTTCATAAAATGCCCCATTGATTATAGAAACTCGACATTTGAGTTCTTTGAGTATTGCTCCCTTGGGATTCAATTCTTGCCATTGACAGTCACTTATTTTGACTTTCTTTTTCATTTATGGGCATTGGCCTTACTTTTACCAGGCACACTGCTTTTTATGCCCCTAGTTCTCATGCATTTTTTCTTCACTTCTTTTTTCATGGGGGTCGGCCTTGCTTTTACTAGGCACACTGTTTTTTTTTATGCCCCTTAGTTCTATTTTGAATTCAATTCTTGCGCATAATGCATGCGTCAAGCAATTACACTTTAAATGACACTAGAACTTTTCAAGAGTTTTCATCTGCCTTTTGCCTTGCCCCAGTGTGGGGGATGATCATCAACTGGGTTTAAAAGAAAAGAAACTGCAGGCTCAAGTGGGCTATGCAAAGGATATAAGTGTATAGAATAGCGAAAAAGATGCTCTTCGTCATCCTAAGGCACTTAAATTAACACATGAATTCAATGTAATAACATAACTTGAAGATTGATGCAAGTGAGAGCAAGAAAATTTCAATTCATTTTCCTTACCTCATGATACCATTTGATCTCTTAGTTGCCCCGATGTGGGGTGATTCTTGACAGGGGTAATTTGAAAAAAAAAACATCCATAAGTGTATGGGCTCAAAATGGTTAAGAAATGGATTACTTGTAGTGTTTGGGATAGAGAAATGAATTGCCTCTCATCATTCCGGTCATCGTACCTTTTGCGAGAGAACTCTTTACCTTGTAAATATGGAACTTCCCCATCTCACAAGTGTATAAGTATGGGACTGTGTATAGAATAGGGCTTGCCTTTCATCATCCTGACACATCTCATTTCGCATTCTTAAGCATTGATGTCACTCTATTGAATTGTCTATCTTGACAAATCTCCACATGAAATTGGTGAGCTAAATCAATATGAAAATTCCCTTTTCAAAAGAGTCTAGCAACTTTAAGCATGAAAAGAGTTTGTTACTTCAAAACAAACAATTTATTGCACTCAAAACATGGTTTTAAGCACTCATTCAGGGGAATTGCTCCATAAAAGAATTGCCTCAGCAATGGATGTCCTTGGATCATCTCTATCCATCAAAAGTGGAGACCCGCTTTTGCCCCTGCACAAGAGAACGTGCATGAATAGGATATTATGCAACATCAGAGTAAATTGAAATTGCACAACTATTTTGGCTCAGATCAAGATTTTGTCTCAGTCATGTCATTACTAGAATCTGTAGTGCCCCAATTCTTCATCTGCAAGAAAAAGAACAAAAGTGTCAATTCCGAAATTAATTATATTCATGAACACAATGTATCCATTTCATCCGAGACGGATGATCTTCTTTTGACTTGTTTCATCATTTTCTCATGGAGATGAGAAACCTCATTTGGCCTTCGAAAATGACATCTGACACCAATTATTATGAGAGGTGTCACATATCACACTTTGGAATCAAGATGATTTTCTTCACTCTTGGGAGATGTCATTACAATCGGCTAGGAAATGATCCTTTGCCCTCATGTCTATTTTCCTTCGGATATATGTTCCCAAATCAACAGGCGAACTATCTCTGGAAATTGATGCGTTATTTTCAAATGGCTCTCTGTTATGCTCTGAGACATGAAGTAAATGAGTTAGAAAAACAAACAAGAGTAACCTAATGCATGCTTTTGGAAATTGCTTCGAAAATGATTTTCTTTTTTAAGGAACATTTTGAATGAGAAAGCATCAAGAAACCCGGTCCTCAGATTTTCTCCATGGATAATATTTTATTTTCATTGTTGGATATCGTCATCGGACCGGTTTGGTGTACCCCATCATGTCCTCAAAACAAAACTTGTAATTTTATTGATATTCATCAATCGAATTACATTTATTGGAATGTGATATTCAAGCACAGAAGAAATTGAAACCAATCCCTAAAGAGCGATAAAAATTCCCACGCAAGAGAAGGTACATGCCCCTAATTAAATGAGGAGATCGAACAACTTAGGACCATGAATCATGTGTACTTGAATTTTTCACCCTCCTTGATCTTGTAGTGCAAACCCTTCAGGTGAGATATTTTTCCCTCTAGATATGTCATTAGTCTCTTCATGATGACATCAAATTCGGCTATCTCAGGAAAATGAGACGGTTCAAAAATTCTTCTTGGCTCTCTCCTTGGAGGTGCAATTTCTCATCGAATATAGATCGCAGCACTTTTGCTTGACGGGATTAGCTCTTTTTGAATCGTCATTTTAGCTCTTGATCATGAACGGATGGGTGAGCGAGATCGCTCTATAATCACCTAATTCAAATGAATGGGAACATGTAAGCATGAGGGTAAATAGAAAGTCAATCCATGACAATGATCTAATTGATTTTTCCATTTTTTTTATCTATTCATGAAAAGTTCGTACAAGAAGGGCATTTCCTAAAGAGAGTTGGAAACATAGACACCATAGTGAGATCAAATGTCCTAGGCATAAATTGCAGACAAATTCTCCAAAGTTTTTTTTTTTATTTTCCAAATGATTCATTGCATGGCAATTTCCTCATTTCATTTCTAATTGACAAATGAATTAAATCAATGATTGACCTAGATTGTCATGGACGAAACAAGAGTAGGACAGTAAGTAAATTGCATTAGTATAGGGATGGAAGACTTACTTCACCAAGATAAATCGACGGCAATCACATAGACATGCGCATGGTAAGTGGCTCGATTTCTACTCTATAAGGCTTATCAAGGTGAAGCTACAAGGATGATCAGACTAGCCACGGGCTTGTGGACTATGTCGGGTCCTCATGACTCCGGCTTGGTCAAAGAGCCGACCCGGGTCGCGGGCATGCGGACCGAGGTGGGTACTCTTGACACCATGAAAGAAATTTCGGGATTGAGATGGGCGACTCGTACCGCGAGCATGCGGTCGGAGTGGTATCCATCTCAACACCATCCTAAATGATCCTATGCGGCCTATGTCCGGCGGCAGGTTGTGTGTGCAAAAAAAGTGTAGTGCAAGATGCAAGGCATGCACAACAGTTTATATAAAGCAACACTTCATTAGTGCAAGTAAACCATTCATTCATACACCTCCCTACAAAACAAAGGTTAGCAAACACTTCCCCTTATACCTCCCAATCTGCATAAACATTTAACACCTTAAATGTTAGGGATGTACCTGGAATCCTCGCTGCCAAACAAAAACATTTTTCAAAAGAAAAAGAAAATTGGCCTAAGTCCACTAAGAGATTTAACTCAAGTCCCCAGTGGAGTCGCCAAGCTGTCGCGACCAATTTTTCGGGTTTGCCACCTAAAACTAGGTTGATGAACTACTAAGCCTTTAAGCTTAGCTCGGGCTCTCCCAAGCCCATACCAATTCGCGACTTAGGTTTGAGTTCTTAACATGCAAATGATTTTCAATTAGGAGTCGCCACTAATCTATTTTTGGTGGGTCGATTAGAAACCCAAGTAAAGCAACGGGAGATTACGTTACTCTTACGAACCAGAGACTATGGGTATGGGGACTTGGTTACACTAGATTTCTCTAATGCCCTTTCGGTACCATTCTTTAGAAAAAATGTTTGGCAAGCAGCTTGAATTGATTTTAAATTTTATTTCTCTAACATGTGAGGTGATCATGCAGGTGCGCAATCCATCAATTTAACACCCAAGAAAGCAATGAATAAATTACAAACTTACCTCAAAGCAACGAAAGCATCTGCGTTGTTAGATCAAAATTCACATCAGCAATCCTAGATATGATTTCTAATTAACAAGCAATCACTCATTTTTTTTTGTTTTCATTTATTCAATGAGAATCATGCGATGCAATGTTATTAATCTAACATGAGCTGATATGACATGGTAACATGACCTAAACTATATGACATGAGTAAAGGTAATTTCTAAAGAAATGCAATAATTAAATATGCAATCTAAATTAATCAAATAACCTAACTCTAATGACAGGCAACTTCTAATTAAATGAACCTAATAATAATCACTAAATGACATGCATTTCATGAACCTAATTCTACATGACGTGCACATGAATTTTCTATTCTAGAACAATGCAACATATTCTAGAAATTGAAACTAATTTATCCTAAAACAAATTTGTATGAAATTCGAAATTAAGGAAAATGCAAAATATAATTATCTAGATTAAGATTCTATCTAGTTTATATTAAGGATCGGGTCAGACTAAATCCTAATTTAAACTAACATATTACCTTAACCTAGCCAGCTCTAACTTAAGATGCAAAAATCAATAAAACATGCAATTTATTCTAATATGCCATGACGTGCAAATAATGTATTAATTCCTAATTTTTTTATGAAATTCGAAATTAAAATTAAACATGCAATTCAGATAATAAAAACTAACATCCTAAACGAATGCACTTTTTCTTTTTCTTTTTCATGATTCAAAATAAAATCCCTAATCTAATCATGCAAGATAATAAAAAAAACAACCTAATCCTAAATCAAACTTTTTTTTTTTTTTGGATTTTCCCTTTTACGAAAATAAAATTGACTCAAACATCATGACATCAAATCAAACAAGATAAAATTGATATTCGAAAATCGGCGAACCATATCTCGCGCATGAGATCGGGCTGTCCAATTTTAAAATTAAATCGCGAATCGAATCTCGGGCATAAGATCGGATTGTCGATTTTTTATAAGGGATTGCGAGTCGGATTTCGGGCGCGAAAATCGGTTTGTCAATCCCTAATTTGAGGGGGGCACTCTCATGTTTGAAATCTCAATCATGTTTCGACCAAAAAAAAAAAAAAAGAAATCTCAATCATGTATCAATGAATGATCACACTAAAAAAACTATAAAGAAACAAACTATAAACTAAATAAAAATAACAAAGATAAAATAATAGAAAACTACCTAATCTGATTTTTTGTTTTGTTTTTTTTTCTTCTAGGTCACGTGCTGTGCAGCTGGTTTCCAAGGGAAGCAGGTCACCGTGGGCAGAGGGTCACCGGGGCTCCGGCAGCAGGCGCGCAGCGAGGAGGCTCAGGCTAGAGGTGGCCGGCGGCAAGGCGTCGCTCGGGCGTGCAGAAACTCGGCGTCTGATGGCGTCGTGAGTCAATCCGAGCGGAAGCAGGGGCTGGGTGTTGATGGCGCGGATGGAAGTTGCAGGGGAAGGTGCGAGCGGCGAGGGGGAGACCGGCGAAGGGTCCTTTGAAGAAGAAGAACAGTGATTCTTCTTTGCCCCTTTTTTTTACTTTTTTTCTCTGCAGCAACCTGCTGCACGTCTCCCTCTCCACTCTCTGTTCTGCTTTTGCTTTTTGCTTTTTTCAGCAAAAGCAAAACCTTCTGACCTGCTCCTTTTTCTCCTTCAGCAGCTTTTCTTTTGTTTCTTTTGTGTTGCTCTCTTCAAGGAACGAAGAGAAATCCCCAAAGCTTTTCTTTTCCTTTTTGCGTTGAATTTTTTTTTTTTGACCTCCAAAACCGAGAGAAACCCCTTGGACGTGATAAAAAAAACTCAATGTGGCCGTATGCGCATTGCGTGGCCCCCCGAAACTAAACCCTACGTCCACCTTTTATAGCCAAAAATTTATGTGATCTTTAACAAAATATTTCGAAAACTCCTTATATCATCCGAATCACAAAAATCATTATCTCCTTAATATTTTCAAAAATGTTATCACCTAAAGACTAAAGATAAGACTTCAACCCGATTCTCTTAAATTTGAAAAACCACTGCAATATCAAATCTCGATTTAGGTAATTTTTGTCATTAAAAGAAAACGGGCTCGGGCCAATTTTGCTTTTTCGTGGGCTTAGTCCATCTAATTTGAAACTCAAAACCATTAATTCAACCCATCCGCCGTCCTAAAAATAAAAATGCAAAACATGTAAATTAAAAATAAACGCACCTAAAATTAATGCTACACAATTATAATATTTTCAAAAAAAAAAATTACTCTTCTAATGACTAAATGGACCGCCAAAATTTAAGTGTCAACAGTGAGGAAAAAGAAGAAACTTCGAAGGCATCGTCGTCGTCATGACTACCACATCCGAGCTTGTGTTTGTCCCATTTCCGGCCGTCGGTCACGTGGTGTCAATGTTGGAGATGGCCAAGCTCCTCGTCGACCGCGACGATCGGCTCTCCATTAAGGTCCTCATCATGAAGTCACCCCTCGACTCCAAGGTCGACTCTCTTGTTGAGTTGTTCACCGCCTCCGTTGCCGCCCGCATCCGCTTCGTCCTCCTCCCCCAGAAAAATGTCTCCCTAGAGGCGTCCCCGATGGCCTTTCTCAATGATTTCATGGAGAGCCACAAAGCCAGCGTCAGAGAAGCCATCGCCAACCTCTCCGCCTGCGGCTCGTCACGGCTCAAGGGGCTCGTCGTTGACATCTTGTGCACCCCGGTGATCAACGGGGCTGTCGAGTTTGGCATCCCTTCGTACGTGTTCATCCCGTCGGGCGCGGCGTTCCTCGGACTGATGTTGTACCTCCAGTTTCTTGAAGATGAGCAACACGTGGACCTGACAAGGTTCACGGGCCCTGATGCCGAGCTGGACTTCCCGTGCTTCGCTAACTCGCTGCCGGCCGCCAAATTCTTGCCCTCAGAAGTGCTCGTGAAAGAAGACTGCCAGATATTCTTGGGCCACGCCCGGAGGTTTAAGGAAACCAAAGGAATTTTGGTAAATACATTCGCCGAGCTAGAACCACGCGCGATGGAGGCCTTGGCAGGCCTTGGAGCGCCCACAGTTTACGCCGTGGGGCCCATACTGAACATCAAGATCGAGAGCAAAAAAGGTTTTGAGATCCTGGACTGGCTCGACCAACAACCGGATGCGTCAGTGGTGTTCCTATGCTTCGGGAGCCACGGGAGCTTCGACGAGAATCAGGTGAAAGAGATTGCTTGTGCGTTGGAGCGAAGCGAGTGCCACTTCCTGTGGTCCTTACGGCGGCCACCGGCGAAGGGCAAGTTCGAACCCCCCAGTGACTACGCAGATCCCGCGGAGGTCCTGCCCGAGGGTTTCATAGACAGGACCACCGGTGTCGGGAGAGTGATCGGGTGGGCCCCACAGGTTGCAATCCTAGCCCATCGAGCAATCGGAGGGTTCATGTCACATTGCGGGTGGAACTCCACCCTAGAAAGCATATGGTTCGGCGTGCCGATTGCCGCATGGCCCCAGTATGCGGAGCAACAGTTCAACGCATTCCAACTAGTGGTGGAGCATGGCCTCGCGGCGGAGATCAAGATGGATTATCGAAGATATCTCACCGAAGGTGGTGACGGCATCGTGACGGCAGACAAGATAGAGAGAGGGATAAGGAGGTTAATGGAGGGCAAGGAGGCGGGGGAGAGGAGGAAGAAGGTGAAGGAGATGAGCAAGAAGAGCAGGAAGGCTTTAATGGAGGGTGGCACTTCTTACTTGTCTTTAGGTCGCTTCATCGAGGATGTCTGCAGTTAGTGAGCCTCCATTTAGCTTAGGAGGCTGTTGGTATTTCAATTCTATGATTACTTGGCGTGTGTTTCGGCGTATCTGCGACTATAATCCATTCGGACTGTTCTAGTGTCTTTTGTGACTATAAACCACGTTGATTCTTGTCGACTGTGTTTTTTGTGGAACCGTGCAAATGTAAAAGACAAGTTATAGAAAATGTTCAAACAAAATAAATTGGCCGGAACCATCCCTCCTTGATCTCAAAGTATAGATGGATTTCATTTTGCTTTTGCTTTCACCTCCGGCGCTACTCTCATTAATGCTTTTGAAAGTGTAGTGTGAAAAGCATTTCAAAAGCATTAGGGAATATAGCAAAATTGAACCTTCACTTTTTTTTTGGTCAGTCCTCTATTCTATTCCTATTCTAACTCTCACTCTCAGACTTTTGTCCTGCCTCCTTGTAGGGCGTAGGAGTCGAAACCCACTCTTGAAACTAATTCGTTCCCGCCCCAACCCCCCTGAGAATGTGGGGATTCGAATCCCCCACCTCCCCCTTCCATGTTGGAAGGGTGGCCACTGGGGGGTAAACCCCAGTGGTTAAATTGAACCTTCACTTAATGAATATAAATTTGGTTCATTCCACATGGGGTCAAACCAAATTTATATTCCTTAATATAAATTTGGTTTGACCCCATGTGGAACGCCAAAGGATTTTTAATTTTTTTTATTAAATTGCTTTATGTTTATTACAAGAGGAAAGCGTGGCCAGCATATTCATGGACCAAGTAAAATAATAAGATGAGACTGTTTTGCAAGGAAGGTGCTTTTAATGGTTGGTAGCTCGAATCCTGTGTAGGCCAACATCTCGTGAGATAAATGGAATGCAATAGAGTTTAAGGAGATGACGTTAAGACTGCACAAATAATTCAAAGAATATAATCTCAATAACACGATACAGTTCATGTGGATGCTAGTAGTTGTTAATTCACGACCGTCTTATTCGCAAAAAAAAATATAAATCAATTTCAAGCTGTAAACTACTGGGGTTTACTCCAGTTGCCACCCTTCCAATATGGAAGGGGGAGGTGGAGGGTTTGAATCCCCACCTTCTCAGGGTGGGTTGGGGTGGGGACAACTTAGTTTCAAGAGTGGGTTTCGACTCCCACGCCTTGCAAGGAGATATGACAAAAGTCTGAGAGTGAGAATTAGAATAGGAGTAGAGTAGAATTGACAAAAAAAAAAATTCAAGCTGTAAGTTCAATGTATGTAGTGATGTGACGTATTAATAATATCTTTATGCATCGTTCTGAATAGATCTAATTTTGTATTTTAGTAATTTCATTTTAAAAATAAATATTGATTCGTCAATGCGCATGTAGGGGGTGTACAAAGGAACTGGGAACCGTCTAGACAGCCTGTCGCCAAGTCTGAACTCCCACTTTCTGATTGATGACGACTCTCTTCGATGCTAGAATTTAGTAGGACCGATGAGTACTGGTCCAGTTTTCAGTTCTAGGCATAGAACAATCCACCCACCCACCCGAACTGGAATGATAAATATATATTTAATAAAAAGAAATGCAATCTCAATTGCTTATTTATTTTATAGTTTTTCGACCAATATACATGTACATACTCACACATATATATTTATAGTTATTGGACATTATTGACTATTTTTGTCTCTCAGATGTGTAATAAGATTAACCCCCTATTTTTATTTTTATTTTTCATTCTATTCATCTATTTACTTGCTTTCTTAGGGAAAACGAAATAAAGAAACAAAGAGGAAGGAAAGGACCAATTGAAGATGTCCATAAATGTTGCAGTGCTTTGTTGTCCTGATATAAAATTAAGAGCCAATGGCTCATTTTAAGAGCATAATGAGGTCTCTCTTTAGCCATCCCCATGATTATACTAGGTTGATATTAAAAAAAGATGGATCAAATGATTAATTTTTTTAATTTTTGTGTAGGTTAGGATTTCTAATTTTCCACAAGCTCCTACCGTCGGGAAACCCTAAGCAAACCACACTGTGACCTTTGAATAAATTAAGCTCCTATCTAACAACTATTGTCTACTCATTCCACCTTATAGTTTTCAATCTATAATCAAAATTAATGGCTTGCAATTCAACCCAATTTTAAGGTCAAACAAACTTTGGTGCTCTAAATAGAAACAATGTTCACCATGATATTTATTGATGAATGCAATTTGTAGGGATTGAGGATCGATTCCGTGGGCCCACCCAAGAACTAGATCAGACCGGCGGTCCAATTTTCCGGTGGATCTATGGAACCAATGAGCGGTTCCCGATTCCCAAAAATTATAATCGGTCCTTAGTGGGTGGTTCGCAGTTCTAAAGTGAGAACCGCCCACTCGAACCATGCTCACCCTATACGCATAGTGTTCTTTTGACTTTATAAAATGGGGAATAAATACTAGTACTTGTACATCAAAGAGGGGATGATTGCATTGCCGTTTCAAAGTGGAAGAGTAGTTTTAATATGCCTGTCAGACGGCAAGGATCGGCCGACATCCTCCCTGGCCCTAAGGGAAGGGGGAAAATTAAAGAAAAGAAAAGAAAAGAATATAAAAATGTATACAAATTTGTGAAATGCCGTCAACATTACTGGCCAAAATTGGTCAGATTGACTGAATTGGCACACATGTAAATGGTTTAAGATTTAATTAATAAATAAAAATTTTATGACTGAACTAGCACAATTTGAATAGGTTCATAACTTCTTTTTTGGTTAATTCTCTCATCTATATAGGATGGCAATGCATTTGCTATAACTCCCACAGTAAGATTTCTTGGTAATTTAGAGAAAAATGAATCTTGGATTATGGTGACTATTTGTGTTCATTGAGTGAGAGTTTATACTATTTTCTTTGGAACATATGAAAAGTGGGGGCAAAATTTATCCGGGAGAGATATAAATTAATTTCCCGGTAACTTGTAACCAATAGTATAGCTTGGATCCTTGATTTCTGGTTATAGGGTAACCTCGTTAAGTTGCAGAGAGTTCGATCTCCCAAGCGGAGCCATTCTGTATGCTTGGTAACTCAAGTGGACCAATAGAAGTGCATTTCTTATCTTAACATCTCGTTGCCCACACGTCCCACACCTCTCCAATTGCTCTCCATATATTTTTCTTCCTGGAGAGGAGGGAATATGGGAGTGCGCAGTAGGGAGTACCACCCCTTGGGGACTCTTCCCTTTGTCATTTCTCCCTTTAAGCCTTTTAAGGATGCACTTAGGTCCAAAGAGGTCAAATTTGTCTGTGGGAAATATAACTTCATGATACTCTCTTTTGTTGATTTGGCCCTTTATCTATGCATCCTTTTGTATTAGCATATCTAAACTGAAATTTTCATGTTGTATTGTACCCATAACTATGCACAGCTACCACAATTAACCCGTTCCAACTGGTGGTGGAGCTTGGCCTCACGGCAAAGATCAAGATGGATTATCAGAGAGATCTCGTCAAAGGCAGTGACATGTTATATCTAGAATCAATGTGAAGTTCAATGCGTTCCAACTGGTGGTGGAGCTTGGCCTCGTAGCAGAGATCAAGATGGATTATCGGAGAGATCTCGTCAGAGGTAGTGACAGCATCCTGACGGCGGACGAGATAGAGGGAGGGATAAGAAGGGTAATGGAGGGCAAGTAGGCCAAGGAGAGGAGGAAGAATGTGAAGGAGGTGAGTGAGAAAAGCGGGAAGGCTTTCATGGAGGGTGTCTCTTCCTACCTGTCTTTGGGTCGATTCATCAAGGATGTTTGGAGTCAGTGAGCGTCCCTTTAGCTTAGGAGGCTATTGGTATTTCCATCCTATGATTTTTTGGCGTGTGTTTCAGCGTATCTGGGACTCCAATCCATCCCGGACTGTTCTAGTGTCTTTTGTGACAATAAACCATGTTGATTCTTGTCGACCCTTTGGCGTGTTTTATGTGGAACCGTGCAAAGGTAAAAGACAAGTTATAGAAAGTGTTCAAACAAAACAAATTGACCGGCAACCATCCCTCCTTGATCTCCAGGACATCCACAAGTGGAATCTGATGTACCTGGCCCCAGCACATCCACACCTCACAGGAAGAGAGTCGAAGTCGCCAAAGAAAATTTGGAAAAGATCCAGCTTGCTCTACAGCTAAAAAGAGCAAGACGTGTAGTGCTCTCTCAGGAACACAATGATGAAGATTTCACCTCATCATAAAGTGATATTGTGAATCTATAGTATGAGAAAGTTTAGGAGGGGAGTTTACCCCATGTCAATCCTAGGTTATACCAATACTATTTGAACCTAGACATGATGAGTGGAGAGTTTGAATCAATAATGAAAGCATTTCTCGTGAACTAATTATTTGAATTGATATAAACAATCTTTTTTTAAAAATTATTAATTTTTTTGTGAAATAAAAGCAACATCAAACAAAGTCCAATTTCCACCATTTCTTTAGTTCGGTGTACTTTTGTTTGCCCCTTGCTTGACCAGATTCTTTTGCTTTTATTTTTTATTCTGTCTTGAGCGTGCGGCCTTCCCTTGCTCCATGCTTGCTTGTGTTTTATACTGCGAGTTCACCGTATTCTCCTGTTTTGTCTTCCTCAGGCCCGCTGTATGCCCCTCGTAGTCAACCTTGAATATATCCCATATACCCAAGAATATCTTGCCCAATTTAACCGTGAAAAGGCACGTTCAAATCGAGAATCCTAGTCAAGTTTTTCCTCCGTTCCTTTCTGTTTTGGCCAGATTCGCATTTCCTGTATGGTACTAGCGCTAAATATTCTTATTTAGCCGTCGTTTTCTTTCCGAAAAGTAACCAACCCCACATATGCTTCGCACACGTACTCATCCGGCCAAGCAAGAATTTCGGATAGAGATCGAGCTCAAGCGGGCTCGGTCTTGAAAATTTAAATAACCTCAAGGCCCCCTTCTTCTAAATTCCAGCTGATTTTGCATGTCGGGCCAATTTGAATACAATTTACAATCGGACTTCTGTGTTATTAGATGCAGACATGTTATCCATAAGCAAAATGACTCTAGTATCTAAAATCTGGAAAAATGCAGTATAGGACATGACCTCAAAATTCTGCCATGCCAATATGTTTTAGGATATGTGCACTGAAAGTCTTAAAACTTGTCATAAAATGTGCAATTAAGTCATAAAACTTATCAAATTAGTTTAATCAAATTCTTATGTTAATTTTGTTCAATTTAGCTAATAGAAAATACTGACGTGTCTTATTCTATTACTTTCTTAAGACACATGGCAATGACACGGCGCCCTCTAAGCGCCACATCAGAAAAAAAAAATTAAAGAATTACAAACAAAATTAGATTAAAAAAATAGAAAGACAATAATAAAAAAGAAGAAAGAAAAAAAAAAGTCATCCACAGCTTGGTAAAGCCCTTGTCAGTTACCGCTACCGTAGCCGTTGGAAAGGGCCCGCGGTGGTCGTTCAGGCCTTTCCAAAGTTCGGCTACCCTCGTGGGCCCCAGGCGAGGGCCAGTGACCCTTACTCAGTTCTACGGCGAGGGTTGTGCGCTCCCCCAAATCTAGGCTAGCAAGCCCTCGTCGGGGGCTAACAAAGGCTTGCTCGAGGAGGGTTGCCAGGCGAGCTCCATTGGCCCTTCCCGGCGACTATGATGGTAGCCATTGAGAAGGGCTTAGCCAAGCTGTGGATAAGTTTGGTTTTTTCTTCTTTTTAAAACTTTTTAGTTTTTATACTTGTTAATCTATTTTTTTGTATTTTTAATTTTTTTTTCAATGTGGCATTTAGTGGGTGCCATATATCTTAAGAAAGTAATAAAATAATATACGTCAATATTTTCCGTTAACTAAATTAAACGGAGTTGACATAATAACTCGATTGAACCAATTTGACAAATTTTGGGACTTGATTATACTTTTTATAAATTCTTAGACTCAATTGCACTTTCATGAGAGATCCTTTGATGATAATTACAAGCCAACAACTTATGGCTGTCCTCCAACCTTTCCCACCTTTTCGAATTCGAAAAAGGTTTTTTTATTTTTATTTTGTCGGTCTTACTCTACTTTTACTCTAACTCTCACTCTAAGACTTTTGCATGTCTTCTTACAAAGCGTGAGAGTCGAAACCCATACTTGAAACTAAATAATCCCCACCCCAACCTTCCAAGGTGGAGATTCGAACCCCCACATCCCCCACATGAAATGTACGGTGCCTTGTTCGGAATCTTAGAGATCACATCTTCAAGTAAAAAAATGTAGGATAAAGGCTATCTTTCCTACTCTATCCGCCAATCCTTACTGCCTTTATCTTATCCTATCTTCGTTTTATTGTCGATATCGGTCTAAATAATCTACAGATTATATAATAACTTCTCGATCTATCATGATGAGCTATTATATAAATCACTCAATATTTTGAACGTGAAAATAGCTTCTCGAATGCATGAGATGCATATGAGCCCAATACATTTCATCCTTTAAATCTTGTCTATCTCACATTCAACCCACTAACATCATTTATGTTAAATTAATATCTCAAGTTTGAATTGTGCACAAGACACAACCCGATTGGATGATGTAAACTGGTCTGTGTTAGATGAGTTGTCAATGAAAGAGTCCTAATTGGACTTTGATTTTTTTTATTTATTTTGCCTTTCTTTGAAATAATAATCTTGAATTTACTTGGGTAGTGAATTCAAATAAAGAAGTAACTTAAATAAGGAAAGATGTCGCCTACTTGTAGCACAAGGGTTTGACCGATCAACGATTGACATCCTTCGTACAGTAAAAGAATATATACACACACATACATACATAGAATGCTATGGTAAGAGGGCATGTGAGGTAAGAGAAAAATCAAAGGACGTGGATTTTGCTTTTATTTTCTCCTCCAGCGACGGCCGCACAGCTAACGCACAGGGGGCTGTGCTGATGAAAGCTGGATTGAAGCAATGTAAGAAGAGCTCAGACAATTCAGTATTAACGACGTATGGGAATTGACTCCTAAACCAAAAGGTAAATCAGTTGTTGGAGCTAAATGGGTTTTCAGGAACAAAGTTGATGAAAAAGGCAAAGTAACGAGAAACAAAGCAAGACTTGTGGCTAAAGGATACACGCAAGAAGAATGGATAGACTATGATGAGACCTATGCTCCAGTAGCAAGGTTAGAAGCAATCAGATTACTACTTGCTTTTGCTTGTTATAAGAATTTCAGGTTATTTCAAATGGATGTCAAAAGCGCATTCCTGAATGGATTTATTCAAAAAGAAGTCTATGTGGAACAACCTCCTGGATTTGAAGACTCAAAGAAACCAGACTCAATGTTCAGACTGAAGAAAGCTTTATATGGATTGAAACAAGCTCCTCGAGCTTGGTATGAAAGGCTAAGTAATTTCTTAATTCATAATGGCTTTTCTAAAGGAAAGATAGACACTACTTTGTTTATTAAAAAGGAATGTAAAAGTTTTCAACTTGTTCGCATTCCTCGTGCTCCTTGATTTTTTTTAATGCTGACAAAAAGGGGGAGAAGCCTTTGTAGATTTCAAGCACATTTCAATTTCAAGACTCTATCCTCAAACCAAACCAAATCTTCATTTTTAAACATTTTTAATTTGTTACGATTGTGATTGATATTTTGACTTTATCTTGAGTTTTTGAATGTGTGCTCATTATTGCATTACTTTAAGCTATTAAATTAGATAAAGATAGTAATGTCTGCACATGACTAATGAGGTTTCTGTGAATGCAGATCTGTGTACAAGGTAAGTCTGTGTACAGGACATCTGTATACAGGATAACTTCTACTATTTTTATTGTAATCTTTTATGAGATATCAATGCTTGCTTAAAAGTTGTATTGCAGGGCAATAAAATTCAAATCTGCAGGAAAGTTTTGTCACCATCAAAAAGGAGGAGATTGTTGGATAAATTCTCTTCAGGTATTTTGAAGTTGACAAAATATTTTCCTCAATCTAGTCTGAAGACTTACAGACTCTACTGGCAAAGTCTGAAGATCAAAGTCTGAAGCTAGCAAGACTCATGTTTCAAAGTCTACTCTCATGGACAGTCTCCAGACCAACTTCTATTCTGATCTTATATGGTTTTTACCCTAACGGCTAGAGAATATCTTTCTACTGGATTCAGCATTAGAAGATCTTATTTTCGTATTCTAATATGTATAGATTCTCTAAAGATTTCGCAACTTATATTTGGAAGGATCTACTTATGGAAACCAAGATCCTGATTGTATGGGCGAGCAGGATTGATGGGCTATCAACACTTACCTTAAAGAGCTCGAGATCTCTCTAATTGATTCTGTCCAACGGGTTGATTGGAAGGACTTCTTTGGAAGGTGCCAACGGTATTGAAGGCATGAAGAATTATATAAGAGAGATGCTCCAGTTGTTGAAGGGTGCCGGATAGAAGAATTCCAAAGTCTGAATCTCCTTTTCTATTTTGCGATATTATTCTTCAAGCGTTATATGTAATCAAAAGAGAGATCATATTGTGGTGAGACCTTGAGGAAGTGTAGTAGAACTTCTACACTGTGGACTCAAGAGCGTGAGACTGTAATCACTCTTTTTGATTCTTAGTGAAATCCAGCCAGAAGGGTTGTCCGTGCGGGAGAGTGGACGTAGGCTTGGTCTAAGCCGAACCACTATAAATCTGGAGTCTTGATTCTCTATCCCTAATCCTTTTATCTTTCATTTCTTTCATTTGCAGCGATTGTTGTTCATTAATCTCTCATTCGGATTAAATTGTTAAAATTCCTTTAATCACATATTCACCCCCCTCTAGGTGCTAATTTTAGTCCTAACAATTGGTATCAAAGCTTGTGTACTTGTTCATAAGAAGTGTCTTTACTTTTGAGTAAAAGATCTATGGCTAGTATGTTGCCTACAGGGTTGGTTGAAGGTCAAAGCAATACCAGACCTCCATACTTTGATGGAAAAGACTACAGCATATGGAAAAATAAGATGAAGGCATTCCTAAGATCGAAAGATCATTTGGAATGGGAAGTGGTTGATAAATGAATCGTTCCTGCTGCTGCATCAGAATCAGAGAGAGGAAAAGAAACTGCTGATCCCACTCTACTGACTCAAGAAGAAATCACCAAGAGACAGACTCTTGACGCCAAAGCTATTTACTCATTATATTGTGCTTTATCCCCTACTGAGTATAACAGAATATCTTCTTGTGATACAACAAAAGAAGTCTGGGATAGGCTTCACATTACCTATGAAGGAACTGATCGTGTGAAAGAAAATAGGATCAATATTCTTTTGGGACAATATGAAGTCTTTAAGATGAGATCAGGAGAATCAATAACTGACATGTTTAGTCGCTTTACTGAAATTGTGAATGGTCTTGAATATCAGGGACATCCAATTTCAGGACATATGAAGGTCAACAAACTCCTACGAGGACTCTCTAAAGACTGGAATTACATAAAAACCTCAATAAGAGAGACGCAGAGAATTGCTCCACTCTCTATAGACGAACTGGTTGGGACTCTTCAATCTTATGAAGTGGAACAGACCAACGAAGAGGAAGATTCAAAAGGTAAGAAATCTATTGCCTTAAAATCTAATGACTATTCTGATGCTACAGACTCTGAAGAAGATCTAGATGATGAAGAACTGGCACTCATGATGAAGAGATTCAGAAAGTTGAACAGAAAAGGAAGGAAATTCAATTGGAAGAAACAAAGCTCTCAAAGGTTTCAAAGCAAATCAACAGAGGAAGATGATTCTAACAAAGAAGTGACTTGCTTTGAATGCAAGAAAAAGGGACACATCAGACCCAACTGTCCTCTGTTAAAGAAGAGAAAATGAAAGACTGAGAAATACAGGAAGGCACTCAAAGCAGAGACTTGGAGTGACACTGCATGTGAAGAAAGTGATGACGATTATGCCAATATCTATTTAATGGTAAAATCAAATTCAGACTCAGACCTTGATTCAGACACAGACTCAGACAGTGAACTCGAGATGATATGGGTACCAAAGAGAGCTTGAATTCGTGTTAATTGCATGTTACTATCAAAAGGAAGATTAAATGGTATATTGATAGTGGTTGCTCAAGACATATGACAGGAGACTCAAGTTGCTTCATAAAACTTGCCCAGATAGACGGAGGAAAAGTTTCATTTGGTGGTAACAACAAAGGAAGAATTACTGGTCGAGGAACAGTAAAGATTGGAAGTTTGTCAATCAATAATGTTTCCTTAGTTGAAGGATTAAATTACAACTTGCTTAGCATAAGTCAGTTGTGTGATACTGGTTTCAAGATCAACTTCTAGGAAGAAACATGCTCTGGAATCAGTAAAGACTTTACTCAATCTTTTACTAGACGAAGACATGGAAATATCTATCTTCTGGATGTGAATCAAGAAAGATCACAGTGCTTAATATCAGTACAAGATGAAGCTAATCTATGGCACAAAAAGCTAGGCCATACCAATATGAAGCAAATCAACAAGATCTCTACCAAGAAACTTGTTTGAGGATTGTCTATTCTCAATTACTCAAAGCTGATCTATGTACACCATGCATACTGGGTAAACAGGTTAGAAACTCTTACAAATCAATAAATAAAGTTTCCACTAATCATGTACTGCAGCTTCTGCATTTGGATTTGTTTGGACCTACCAGAACGCAAAGCATTGGTGGAAAAAGGTTATGTCTAGTAATTGTGGATGATTACTCACGATTTACTTGGGTCTACTTTCTTTCAAGTAAGTCAGAGACTTTCTCTCTTTTCAAAGTTTGCTAAGAAAGTGCAGAATGAGAAAGGTCACACTATCTCGAGCATTCGTACAGACCATGGAGGTGAGTTTGAAAATCAAGACTTTACTAAATTTTGTGATGAATTTGGTTTTCAGCACAAATTCTCCTCTCCATATATACCAAAACAGAATGGGGTTGTGGAAAGGAAGAATAGGTTTTTACAATAAATGGCAAGAACTCTTTTAATTGGAAATCAAATTTCTTCAAGGTTTTGGGCTAAAGCTGTCTCAACTGCTTGTTATATTATAGATCGAGTGTTTTTAAGGCCAATTCTTGAGAAAACCCTTTATGAAATTTTTAAAGGAAAGAAACCAATAGTTTCTTATTTTCAAGTATTTGGTTGCAAATGTTTTATTCTAAAGAATGCAAATGATCGTGTTGGTAAGTTTGAAGAAAAATCAGATGAAGGATTCTTTCTTGGTTACTCAACTACAAGCAAAGCCTTTAGAGTATTCAACAAGAAGACTCAGACTGTGGAAGAATCAATGAATGTCAAATTTCAAGACTCTCCACAAATTCAGCAAATTCAGACTGAATATTCAGAATCTATTCCAGACACTGCTAGATCTACCTCCATTGAAGCAGTTACTAATTTAGAATCAGTACAACAAGCTACTGATGAAGAATCTACTCAAGAAGAAGATCAACAATCTATCAGACTGACTAGTAACTGGAAGCACAAGTCTAGTCATCTTGAAGAACTCATTATTAGAAACATTAATGAGGGAATTCGAACAAGATCCAAAAGGCGAGAAGAGTTTAGTGCTATTGCTCTTATTTCTGAAATAGAATCCAAAAATATTGAAGAAGCTTTAGCTGATGAAAGCTGGATTGAAGCAATGCAAGAAGAGCTCAGACAATTCAGTATTAACGACGTATGGGAATTGACTCCTAAACCAAAAGGTAAATCAATTGTAGGAGCTAAATGAGTTTTCAGGAACAAAGTTGATGAAAAATGCAAAGTAACGAGAAACAAAGCAAGACTCGTGGCTAAAGGATACACGCAAGAAGAATGGATAGACTATGATGAGACCTATGCTCCAGTAGCAAGGTTAGAAGCAATCAGATTACTACTTGCTTTTGCTTGTTATAAGAATTTCAGGTTATTTCAAATGGATGTCAAAAGCGCAATCCTGAATGGATTTATTCAAGAAGTCTACGTGGAACAACCTTTTGAATTTGAAGACTCAAAGAAACCAGACTCAATGTTCAGACTGAAGAAAGCTTTATATGGATTGAAACAAGCTCCTCAAGCTTGGTATGAAAGGCTAAGTAATTTCTTAATTCATAATGGCTTTTCTAAAGGAAAGGTAGACACTATTTTGTTTATTAAAAAGGAAGGTAAAAGTTTTCAACTTGTTCGCATTCCTCGTGCTCCTTGATTTTTTTTAATGCTGACAAAAAGGGGGAGAAGACTTTGCAGATTTCAAGCACATTTCAATTTCAAGACTCTATCCTCAAACCAAACCAAATCTTCATTTTTAAACATTTTTGATTTGTTATGATTGTGATTGATATTTTGACTTTATCTTGAGTTTTTGAATGTGTGCTCATTATTGCATTACTTTAAGCTATTAAATTAGATAAATATAGTAATGTCTACACATGACTAATGAGGTTTCTGTGAATGCAGATCTGTGTACAATGTAAGTCTGTGTACAGGACATCTATATACAGGATAACTTCTACTATTTTTATTGTAATCTTTTATGAGATATCAATGCTTGCTTAAAAGTTGTATTGCAGGGCAATAATATTCAAATCTGCAGGAAAGTTTTGTCACCATCGAAAAGGGGGAGATTGTTGGATAAATTCTCTTCAGGTATTTTGAAGTTGACAAAACATTTTCCTCAATCTAGTCTGAAGACTTACAGACTCTACTGGCAAAGTCTGAAGCTAGCAAGACTCATGTTTCAAAGTCTACTCTCATGGACAGTCTCCAGACCAACTTCTATTCTGATCTTATATGGTTTTTACCCTAACGGCTAGAGAATATCTTTCTACTGGATTCAACACTAAAAGATCTTATTTTCGTATTCTAATATGTATAGATTCTCTAAAGATTTCGCAACTTATATTTGGAATGATCTACTTATGGAAACCAAGATCTTGATTGTATGGGCGAGCAGGATTGATGGGCTATCAACACTTACCTTAAAGAGCTTGAGATCTCTCTAATTGATTCTGTCCAACGGGTTGATTGGAAGAACTTCTTTGGAATGTGCCAACGGTATTGAAGGCATGAAGAAGTATATAAGAGAGATGCTCCAGTTGTTGAAGGGTGCCGGATAGAAGAATTCCAAAGTCTGAATCTCCTTTTCTATTTTGCGATATTATTCTTCAAGCGTTATATGTAATCAAAAGAGAGATCATATTGTGGTGAGACCTTGAGGAAGTGTAGTAGAACTTCTACACTGTGGACTCAAGAGGGTGAGACTATAATCACTCTTTTTAATTCTTAGTGAAATCCAGCCAGAAGGGCTGTCCGTGCGGGAGAGTGGACGTAGGCTTTGTCTAAGCTGAACCACTATAAATCTAGAGTCTTGATTCTCTATCCCTAATCCTTTTATCTTTCATTACTTTCATTTGCAGCGATTGTTGTTCATTAATCTCTCATTCGGATTAAATTGTTAAAATTGCTTTAATCACCTATTCACCCCCCTCTAGGTGCTAATTCTAGTCCTAACACCTGTGAGGTGTGGATGTGCTGGGGCCAGGTACATCAGATTCCATTTGAGGCATGATAGGCCAGGGCAAACACACACGCACTTTGTTCATTTATGTACGATTAGCAACAAACTCTTATCGCCGCATCATTTGCTAGAGTTCGTTGGAGCATTTGATGAAAACAGGTTGGCATCCGCGGTGTTTATCGTGTTAAGACCCCAAACTTCCGCTTCCATCTTTCCACTAATTCGATTGTGTGAGCCGACTAATATTTTTCTTTGGTTTGATCTAAGTGTTTATCCCTCGATGTGCTCATAATCCAAATCGAAAACACAGAGCAACTTATCTTGAATATGGTTTAATTTGAACAAATTCTCATTGCCTTTGGTCTTAGTTTGATGTTTTCTCATGAATATCTAGCAATTGATGTCACAACACGCGCAGTTTAAATTTATTTCAATGTTGATATTTAGTTCATAATTTCTTTTGTAATTTGAATTGGTTTACATGATTTTTTACTCGTTCTCGCTTTCATAATTGATGTAGAAACGTTCTAGGATTATTGTGGTTTCTGTAGCATGGTTTAGGCCCGTTTTAGAGCACAAGAACGGGCTGAACGTCCGTTGTCTTAGTCTAGACAGCAGGATTACTTTAGTTTTCTTTTTTATATTATTAGTTTCATTTTTGTCAATTTTAGAATGCATCATCATCATTTAGATTAAGAAATTTATATTTGATGCATGTTTATTTTCATTTATATCTCGCGGAGTCCTGTCCTAGAATACGACGATGCATAATGGTACCCGAAATGGCTCCGGTATTTTCTGGCCCTTTACCTGTTATTATTACTGATTGACTTAATTTATAATATTGGAGCATTTATGCATGGATTGTTAGATGAATATTAGGGAAAAAAATTGGAAATATTACATGAATTGTTTTTTCACAAAAGACAAAAAGGTATTAACAAGAAGCATTAGACATCTACCTTAATCAAGTCCTCTCGATCTTTTTCTTTATTTAGCCCGATCTTAGAGGATATTTTTCACCTTTGGCTCGCAAAAGTAAAGTGGGTTGTCTTCCGCATCTTACTTGACTCCTAACCAGTCTTAGATTAGGAAAGAGGCGACATCTGACTACAAATGAAATGAAATAATTAATGAAAAATCAAGCCGTGATAGGTAGAGTTTCGGAGAGTTTGTGCGAAGTGTAAGCACTGTTAGGACTAGAATTAGCACCTAGAGGGGGGTGAATAGGTGTTTAAAGCGATTTTAATAAATTAAACCGAATGAGATATAAGTAATTTAAAATCAACAATTGCAACAAATGAAAACAGTTAACAATATAAAGGATTAGAGAATCAAGACTCCAGATTTATAGTGGTTCGGCTTAGATCAAGCCTACGTCCACTCTCCCGCACGGACAGCCCTTCTGGCTGGATTTCACTAAGAATCAATAAGAGTGATTACAGTCTCACGCTCTTGAGTCCACAGTGTAGATTACTCTACTACACTTCCTCAAGGTCTCACTACAATATGATCTCTCTTTTGATTACATGTAACGCTCAAAGAATGATATCGCAAAATAGAAAAGGAGATTCAGACTTTGAAATTCTTCTATCCGCACCCTTCAACAACTAGAGCATCTCTCTTATATACTTCTTCATGCCTTCAATACCGTTGGCACCTTCCAAAGAAGTTCTTCCAATCAACCCGTTGGACAGAATCAATTTAGAGAGATCTCGAGCTCTTTAAGGTAAGTGTTGATAGTCCATCAATCCTGCTCGCCCATACAATCAGGATCTCGGTTTCCATAAGTAGATCCTTCCAAATATAAGTTGCGAAATCTTCAGAGAATCTAAACATATTCCATATAAAAATAAGATCGTTTAGTGCTGAATCCAATAGAAAGATATCCACTAGTCGTTAGAATAAAGATCATATAAGATCAGAATAAACGTCGTCCTAGAAACTGTCCATGTGAGTAGACTTTGAAATATAAGTCTTGAGTCTTGCTAGCTTCAGACTTTGATCTTCAGACTTTGTCAATAGAGTCTGTAAGTCTTCAGACTAGACTGATAAAAATGTTTTGTCAACTTCAAAATACTTTAAGAGATTTCATCCAACAATCTCCCCCTTTTTGATGGTGACAAAACTTTCCTGCAAATTTGAATATTATCGCCCTGCAATACAACTTTTAAGCAAGCATCATAAAATAGTAGAAGTTATCCTGTACACAGATATCATGTACACAGACTTTCCCTGTACACAGATCTGCATTCACCGAAACCTCATTAGTCATAAACGGACAGTACTATCTAATTTACAAAGCTTAAAGTATTGCCATAGTGAGCACACACATTCAAAAATTGCACACGTTTAAAAAACTCAAGTCAAAGTCAAGATAGCAACAAAAAATAAAAAGATAGGATTTGGTTTGGTTTTGAGAACAAAAAAATCTGCAAAGTCTTCTCCCCCTTTTTGTCAGCATTAAAAATCAAGGAGCTCGAGGAATGCGAACAAGTTGAAAGTCCTCCATAGACTTGACAGTGTCTTCCAACTTCCTCAAATCTTCCTGTACTTGGGTGAGACTAGTGCCCTTTGCAGTATCCTGAATCTAACGCTGAACATCTTTAAGCTGATCATGCAAAGTGATGAACATTGCATAATTTTCATTCTGCAAGATCTGAAATTCATATCCCATGGCATAAATTTGACCTTTAAGTTCCAAGATGATCTCAAGCAGCCTTTGAAAATCTCCAGAGTTGTCAGTCTGAGTGCTTGTTTCAGCTCGGTCTGAAGGTGGAGTCAAGCCAGTATGAATGTCAGCAGGAGGTTCAGTGTGTGGAGATGATGCCTCTCCTTCAAGAAACTGTGCAGCATGAATATCCTCAGCATCAGGAGGTGATCGACTAACACCTATTTGTGCATCCTCTTCTCTAAAAGTCAGCAGAAGAGGTGTGTGTTCTCTTTCTTTATCTCCCCCTGTTTCCATGTCTTCTGGAGGAGAAAAGAACTCTTCTTTCTGAGGAGTTTCCTCAGTGACAGGTTGTTGTAGATCCTCCTTTTCTGCTGGAGAATCTGTTCTTTCTGGTTCATCTGCTTGTTCTTCATTTCCTTCTTCCTCTTCCTCTCTTTCTTCCTCTGTCTTCTCTTCTTCTTTCTCTTCCTCTTTCTCTTCTTCTTTCTCTACAACTTGATGTTCTGGAATAGTTGGAATAGATGCAGCAAATTGAGAAATAAGAGTAGAGATGGGTATAGCATCCTCATCATCTTCATCTTCTAGGATGATTGCCCTTCTCTGCTTGGTAGAACTAACCACAGGTTCTTTCCCTTTCCTTTTGGCTGCTGATGAGTCTGGTCTGAGCTTGATATGATTTTTTTCCTTGAATTGCTCTAGCTTCTTACTAAGCTCTTTCAGACGCATCTTGGTAATCATCCTCAGCCCGATGACCATTTTATCAATAGTCTTCACTGTGAGAATATGAGGAGGTTGAATGTTTAGATGTCTGAAGAGACGAGTAATGAGAGCAGCATAAGGAAGTTTTCCTTTGTCCTTTACCATGCATCTATACATGTGAAATATGATGGTATGCGGCAAAGAGAAGTTTACACCAGTCTTCATGGCAAACATCAACTTAGCTTCAGAAATTGATACATCTGTCTTGGATGTCGATTTGGGTCTCAGACAATTGATTACAATCTTGTGCAGCAAAGTCTTTGTTGCATTCATTATGGAGTAAGAGAGTCGTCCTTCTGCAATTCTGTCCCTTGCTAGTTCAAGAGTAGCATGGCTTACAGACACACTGATTGATTGGAAATCCCATCTTTCCACACCAAGCACATCAGCCAAAATGTCCTTATCAACGACATACTCTTTATCCCTCACGCTGAAAGTAAAGCTGTTTGCATCAATGAAACTGATATTGGAGTAGAAATACGCCGTCAATTCAGAATGTGCCGTGTCACAGTATGTGCAGAACTGATAAAGTTGGAGTTTTTCGAATTTCTCTCGCAGATTTATGCTCAACAAGTCCAGAAAATCGAAATCCACAGTCCGTGGGTTTATCACCCCACGCTTCAGCAATTTTTCATACTTCTTCCTGTGTCCGTCTAAGCGGAACAAATCATCCTTCTTCCCTCGAAGGTTTGCAGCCACACCCATCCATGGTTTAAAGTGTATGAACATCTTTTCATCATCATCATTTCCCTCAGGCTGATTCATACTACCAAACCTAGGGTCACTAGGGAAATTTGCAAATGCTTTTGCAGCCGTTCCCTCAGGCACAACTCCAGAACTTTCCATGACAGTAAGAAAGTGCGTCTCGTTTCTATAACCCTTCTCTTTCAGAAACTCATCCACGAAAGATATAGCAGAACCACCTTCCTTTAATACAGAGTAAAGCTTGTAAACAAAGGCAGGCTTAAGAGTTCTTACTGGTTCGATATCTTCATAAATCGTTTCTGCATCTTGAGGGCCCTGTTCTTGAGGTCTAGTTGGGGATGACCGCTGTTGAGATCGTTGAGGAGTTTGCTCAGTAGGAATGTCGCTTTCCTCAGTGAGATCAAAGTGCGTAGGCCCCTCACCAGATCCCTGTGGTCCCCTGTTTGATATTCTGGATGACTTCCTCTGATACGACATTGTGCTTTTCTTTGGAGAGACTTTCTCACTTGTGTCGCAAGAAAGTTGAGAACTTTGAAACGAAGAAGTTTTGGAGAGAAAAATACAGAGCAGTGAAAAGCTTTTGATCTAGGGTTTTTGAGTAAAGTGAAAACGAAGGAGGAGAGGTGTATAAGGATAACAGGTACGGGGGATAAACCAAGCGTCGTATCTTTTGAAAATCTTGAATTTTCCTTTTTGAAAAGATAACTGCCTTAATAAAACGATAACCACTCTCTTTAAAAATAACCAACTTAAAATAAACAGATAACCTTACCTTATCAATAAGACAGTTTAAGTAAATGAACTTACAGTCGTGTTGATTCGTATTCTCAGTCTTTTAACCTTTGAGTCTGATACTCTGTCAGACTTTAGTTACTGAGTCTGAGCTTCAGCATTCTTCAAGAGATAAAATATTGAGTCTTGAGCGAATAGACTCAAACAAGCTTTTCTCAAGTGGCTTTGTGAAGATGTCTGCCAGTTGATTCTTTGAGTCTATGAATTGTATCAAGACTTCTTTGTTCTGAACATGATCTCTTATAAAGTGATGTCGAATCTCAATATGTTTTGCTCTTGAATGTAGGATAGGATTCTTTGTAAGATTGATTGCACTGGTGTTGTCACATCTTATTTCTGTGCAAGAGTCTTCAATGCCAAAGTCTTGCAGTTGTTGTTTTATCCACAATATTTGAGAACGGCAACTTCCAAGAGCAACGTATTCTGCTTCAGCCGTTGAAAGAGCCACAGTACTCTGTTTCCTCGAAAACCAAGATACTACCCTGTTTCCAAGCAATTGACAAGTACCTGAAGTGCTTTTTCTTTCAACTCTACAACCTGCAAGATCTGCGTCTGAATAGCCAAGAAGTGTAAAGTCTCCTTCTTTGGGATACCAAAGACCGATCTTAGCAGTAGTAGCAACATATTTAATTATACGTTTAACAGCACTTAAGTGAGATTCTCTAGGATCATATTGAAACCTAGCATATATGCAAACACTAAATAATATGTCAGGTCTAGATGCAGTAAGATAAAGAAGTGAGCCAATGATACTCCTGTATAACTTTTGGTCAATTTTCTTCCCTGCTTCATCTTTGTCTATCTTCAAGGAACTTGACATTGGTATGTCAGTCTTTTTGCAATTTTCCAGACCGAACTTTTTAACAAGTTCTTTTGCATATTTCTCTTGATGAATGAATATTCCCTCCTTTAGTTGTTTGACTTGTAGACCAAGGAAAAAGGATAGTTCACCCATCATGCTCATCTCGAATTCATCCTGCATAGACTTAGAAAATTTCTTGCACAAAGTCTCATTAGATGATTCAAATATGATGTCATCAACATAAATCTGAACAAGTAGAAAGCTTTTACCTTCCTTTTTAATGAACAAAGTTGTGTCTACCTTTCCTTTAGAAAAGCCACTATGAATTAAGAAATTACTTAGCCTTTCATACCAAGCTCGAGGACCTTGTTTTAGTCCATTTAAAGCTTTCTTCAGTCTGAATACAGAGTCTGGTTTCTTTGAATCTTCAAAACCAGGAGGTTGTTCTACGTAGACTTCTTCTTGAATAAATCCATTCAGGAATGCACTTTTGACATCCATTTGAAACAACCTGAAATTCTTATAGCAAGCAAAAGCAAGTAGTAATCTGATTGCCTCTAACCTTGCTACTGGAGCGTAAGTCTCATCATAGTCTATCCCTTCTTCTTGCGTGTATCCTTTAGCTATGAGTCTTGCTTTGTTTCTCGTTACTTTGCCTTTTTCGTCAACTTTGTTCCTGAAAACCCATTTAGCTCCAATAACTGATTTACCTTTTGGTTTGGGAGTTAATTCCCATACGTCGTTAATATTGAATTATCTGAGCTCTTCTTACATTGCTTCAATCCAGCTTTCATCAGCTAAAGCTTCTTCAATATTTTTGGGTTCTATTTCAGAAATAAGAGCAACAGCACTAGACTCTTCTCGCCTTTTGGATCTTGTTCGAATTCCCTCATTAATGTTTCCAATAATGAGTTCTTCGGGATGACTAGACTTGTGCTTCCAGTTATTGTTCAGTCTGATAGATTGTTGATCTTCTTCTTGAGTAGGTTCTTCATCAGTAACTTGTTGTACTGATTTTGATTTAGTAACTGCTTCAGTGGAGTTAGATCTAGCAATGTCTGGAGCAGATTCTGAATCTTGAGTCTGTATCTGCTGAACTTGTAGAGAGTCTTGAAATTTGACATTCATTGATTCTTCCACAGTCTGAGTCTTTTTGTTGAACACTCTAAAAGCTTTGATTGTAGTAGAGTATCCAAGAAAGAATCCTTCATCTGATTTTTCTTCAAACTTACCAACACGATCATTTGCATTCTTTAGAATAAAACATTTGCAACCAAATATTTGAAAATAAGAAACTATTGGTTTCTTCCCTTTAAAAATTTCATAAGGAGTTTTCTCAAGAATTGGCCTTAAAAACACTCGGTTTATAATATAGCAAGCAGTTGAAACAGCTTCTGCCCAAAACCTTGAAGAAACTTGATTTCCAATTAAAAGTGTTCTTGCCATTTCTTGTAAAGATCTATTCTTCCTTTCCACAACCCCATTCTGTTCTGGTGTATATGGAGAAGAGAATTTGTGTTGAAAACCAAATTCATCACAAAAATTAGCAAAGTCTTGATTTTCAAACTCACCTCCATGGTCTGTACGAATGCTTGAGATAGTGTGACATTTCTCATTCTGCACCTTTTTAGCAAATTTTGAAAAGAAAGAGAAAGTCTCTGACTTACTTGTAAGAAAGTAGACCCAAGTGAATCGTGAATAGTCATCCACTATTACCAGACAGAACCTTTTACCACTAATGCTTTTCGTTCTGGTAGGTCCAAACAAATCCATGTGCAAAAGCTGCAATACATGATTAGTGGAAACTTTATTTATTGATTTGTAAGAGTTTCTAACCTGTTTACCCAGTATGCATGGTGTACATAGATCAGACTTTGAATAATTCAGAATAGGCAATCCTCGAACAAGTTTCTTTGTAGAGATCTTGTTGATTTGCTTCATATTGATATGGCCTAGCTTTTTGTGCCATAGATTTGCTTCATCTTGTACTGATATTAAGCACTGTGATCTTTCTTGATTCACATCCAGAAGATAGATATTTCCATGTCTTCGACCAGTAAAAGATTGAGTAAAGTCTTTACTGATTCCAGAGCACGTTTCTTCCTAAAAGTTGATCTTGAAACCAGAATCACACAACTGACTTATGCTAAGCAGGTTGTAATTTAATCCTTCAACTAATGAAACATTATTGATAGACAAACTTCCAATCTTCATTGTTCCTCGACCAGTAATCTTTCCTTTGTTGTTACCACCAAATGAAACTTTTCCTCCGTCTATTTGGATAAGTTTTATGAAGCAGCTTGAGTGTCCTGTCATATGTCTTGAGCAGCCACTATCAAGATACCATTTTATCTTCTTTTTGATAGTAACCTCAAGTTCGCTGTCTGAGTCTGTGTCTGAATCAAGGTCTGAGTCTGAGTCACATTCAATATCACTCCAAGTCTCTGCTTTGAGTGCCTTCCTGTTTTTCTCAGTCTTCCATTTTCTCTTCTTTAACAGAGGACAGTTGGGTCTGATGTGTCCCTTTTTCTTGCATTCAAAGCAAGTCACTTCTTTATTCGTATCATCTTCCTCTGTTGACCTGTTTTGAAACCTTTGAGAATTTTGTTTCTTCCAATTGAATTTCCTTCCTTTTCTGTTCAACTTTCTGAATCTCTTTATCATAAGTGCCAGTTCTTCATCATCTAGATCTTCTTCAGAGTCTGTAACATCAGAATAGTCATTAGACTTTAAGGCAATAGATTTATTACCTTTTGAGTCTTCCTCTTCGTTGGTCTGTTCTACTTCATAGGATTGAAGAGTCCCAACCAATTCATCTACAGAAAGTGGAGCAATCCTCTGTGTCTCTCTTATTGAGGTTTTTATATAATTCCAGTCTTTTGAGAGTCCTCGAAGGAGTTTGTTGACCTTCATATGTCCTGAGATTGGATGTCCCTGATATTCAAGACCATTCACAATTTCAGTAAAGCGACTAAACATGTCAGTAATTGATTATCCTGATCTCATCTTAAAGACTTCATATTGTCCCAAGAGAATGTTGATCCTTGTTTCTTTCACACGATCAGTTCCTTCATAGGTAATGTGAAGCTTTTCCCATACTTCTTTTGCTGTATCACAAGAAGATATTCTATTATATTCAGTAGGGGATAAAGCACAATATAAAGAGTAAATAGCTTTGGCGTCGAGAGTCTGTCTCTTGGTGATTTCTTCTTGAGTCAAAAGAGTAGGAACAGCAGGTTCTTTTCCTCTCTCTGATTCTGATGCAGCAGCAGGAATGATTCCTTTATCAACAACTTCCCATTCCAAGTGATCTTTCGATCTTAGGAATGCCTTCATCTTATTTTTCCATATGCTGTAATCTTTTCCATCAAAGTATGGAGGTCTGGTATTGCTTTGACCTTCAACCAAACCTGTAGGCAACATACTAGCCATAGATCTTTTACTTAGAAGTAAAGACACTTCTTATAAACAAGTACACAAGCTCTGATACCAATTGTTAGGACTAGAATTAGCACCTAGAGGGGGGTGAATAGGTGTTTAAAGCGATTTTAATAAATTAAACCGAATGAGATATAAGTAATTTAAAATCAACAATTGTAGCAAATGAAAACAGTTAATAATATAAAGGATTAGGGATAGAGAATCAAGACTTCAGATTTATAGTGGTTCGGCTTAGATCAAGCCTACGTCCACTCTCCCGCACGGACAGTCCTTCTGGCTGGATTTCACTAAGAATCAATAAGAGTGATTACAGTCTCACGCTCTTGAGTCCACAGTGTAGATTACTCTACTACACTTCCTCAAGGTCTCACTACAATATGATCTCTCTTTTGATTACATGTAACGCTCAAAGAATGATATCGCAAAATAGAAAAGGAGATTCAGACTTTGAAATTCTTCTATCCGCACCCTTCAACAACTAGAGCGTCTCTCTTATATACTTCTTCATGCCTTCAATACCGTTGGCACCTTCCAAAGAAGTTCTTACGATCAACCCGTTGGACAGAATCAATTTAGAGAGATCTCGAGCTCTTTAAAGTAAGTGTTGATAGTCCATCAATCCTGCTCGCCCATACAATCAGGATCTCGGTTTCCATAAGTAGATCCTTCCAAATATAAGTTGCGAAATCTTCAGAGAATCTAAACATATTCCATATAAAAATAAGATCGTTTAGTGCTGAATCCAGTAGAAAGATATCCACTAGTTGTTAGAATAAAGATCATATAAGATCAGAATAAACGTCGTCCTGGAAACTGTCCATGTGAGTAGACTTTGAAATATAAGTCTTGAGTCTTGCTAGCTTCAGACTTTGATCTTCAGACTTTGATCTTCAGACTTTGTCAATAGAGTCTGTAAGTCTTTAGACTAGACTGATAAAAATGTTTTGTCAACTTCAAAATACTTTAAGAGATTTCATCCAACAAGCACCACCTCATAAGAAGGTTTTTGCGCCCTCTTGGCAATCCATCAAACTTCCTCAAAGTTCACTTCAAGAGGGTCACGGTAGGAGCATGCGTGAATTTTGTTAAGAGAAATTATATATGAGAGATTTGATGTGGTTTGGAGTTGTTGATATGCCATAATTGGTTCATAACGCATCAACTTGAACGAAAGTGTATCCACCTAGATATGATGACAAACTCAAATTTAGGCTCTCTCTTGACAATCTCACAGGGAAAAGAATTGGACTTGCTGCATGTTCTCAATGAATGGTATTAGAGCTATTGTTGGTTAGTGAGCCCTGATGGGTTCTAATATTTTTAAAATATCTCAATAAAGAAATCTCATGATCAACATGTGTTTTAAGTGAAAATTGTCATTTCGAATGATCTGGTGATACTAGAGCAAGGGCAAAGGTTGGCATAAGGTTACAATAATGTAGTCTGAAGTTGGTAGTTAGATTGCGATAGTTATGCATAGTTACGGGTACATTACAAGGTGGAAATTTAAGTTGAGATATACTTATGCAGAAGGATGTATTGATAAAGGGCCAAATTCCCAAAAGAGAATATCATGAAGTTATATTTCTCACGGACAAATTTGACTACCCTAGACTTGAGCAAATCCTTAAAAGACTTAAGGAAGAAATGACATGGGAAAGAACCCTCGAGAGGTGGGACTCCCCATTGCACACTCTTGTATTCCCTCCTCTCCCAAAAGAAAAATACATGGAGAGCAATTGGGGAGGTGTTGGGCGTGCTGGCAATAGGATGTTAAAATAAAGAACGCGGTCTTATTAGCCCACTTGGATTACTAGGCAAGCGGGTGGCCTCAACAAGGGAGGTCGAACTCTTTGCAACTTGACGAGGTTACCTCGTAACCAGACACCAAGGATCCAAGCTATACTCCCGGTAATAGGTTATCAGGAAATGAAGTTATACCTTTCATGGATAAATTTAACCCCCACTTTTCATATGTTCCAAAGCAAATAGTACAAATTCCCACTCAATGAACAAAAATAGTCACTATGATCTTTTCCATCTAAGCAATCCTTAGGTGATATTTGATTTGGCTAACCACGTAGAGATAACGCATAATCCAAGATTCATTTTTCTATAAATTATCAAAAAATCTTACTGTGGGCGTCATAGCAAATGTATTGCCATCGTTATAAATGGGAGAATTACCAACAAAAAAAAAGTTCTAAATCTATTATAATTGTGCCAATTCAATTGTAATTTTTTTTTTTTACCACTTCAACCCTAAACCTTTTCCATTTGTGCTAGTTTAGTCTGTTCAGCCAATTTGGTCAACCAGCATCAACGGCATTTCACAAATTTTTATATATTTTTATATTCTTTTCTTTTCTTTTTTAATTTCCCCCCTTCCCGTAGGGCCAGCGAGGATTGCTGACCGATCCTGGCCAGCCACAAGCATATTAAAACTACTCCTCCACTTTGAACATGGCAACGCAATCATCCCTCCTTGATGTCCAAGTACTAGTATTTATCCCCCATTTTATAAAGTCCAAACAACACCATGCGGATTGACGAACCAATATTTATATTTAAAATGAATTTACTAAAATACAAAATTAGATCAATGACGCAAAAAAAATATTATTAATACGTGACATCACTACATACATTAAACTTATATGTCAATATTGATATATATATTTTTTGTGAATAAGACGGTTGTGAATTGACAACTACTGGCATCCGCATGAACTTTATCACGTTACGTGAGATTATGTATCTTTGAATTATTTGTGCATTCTTAAACGTCATCTCCTTAAACGCTATTGCATTCCATTTATCTCACGAGATTTTGGCCTACATGGGATTGAAGCTACCAACCAGTAAATGCACCTTCCTTGCAAAACCGTCTCATCTTATTATTTTACTTGGTCCATGAATCTGCAGGCCGCCAATTTCCTCTTGTAATAAACAGAAAGCAAAGAATAAAAATAAAAATGAAAATCCTTTGGCATTCCATATAGGGTCAAACCAAATTTACATTCCTCAAGTGCAGGTTCAATTTTACTATATTCCCTAATGCTTTTCACACTACACTTTCAAGAGCAGGAATGAGAATAGCGCTGGAGGTGGAATCAAGAGCAAAATGGAATCCATCTATGCCTGGAGATCAAGGAGGGATGGTTGCCGGTCAATTTGTTTTGTTTGAACACTTTCTATAACTTGTCTTTTACCTTTGCACGGTTCCACATAAAACACGCCAAAGGGTCGACAAGAATCAACATGGTTTATTGTCACAAAAGACACTAGAACAGTCCGGGATGGATTGGAGTCCCAGATACGCTGAAACCCACGCCAAAAAATCATAGGATGGAAATACCAATAGCCTCCTAAGCTAAAGGGACGCTCACTGACTCCAAACATCCTTGATGAATCGACCCAAAGACAGGTAGGAAGAGACACCCTCCATGAAAGCCTTCCCGCTTTTCTCACTCACCTCCTTCACATTCTTCCTCCTCTCCTTGGCCTACTTGCCCTCCATTACCCTTCTTATCCCTCCCTCTATCTCGTCCGCCGTCACGATGCTGTCACTACCTCTGACGAGATCTCTCCGATAATCCATCTTGATCTCTGCTACGAGGCCAAGCTCCACCACCAGTTGGAACGCATTGAACTTCACATTGATTCTAGATATAACATGTCACTGCCTTTGACGAGATCTCTCTGATAATCCATCTTGATCTTTGCCGTGAGGCCAAGCTCCACCACCAGTTGGAACGGGTTAATCGTGGTAGATGTGCATAGTTATGGGTACAATACAACATGAAAATTTCAGTTAAGATATGCTAATACAAAAGGATGCATAGATAAAGGGCCAAATCCCCAAAAGAGAGTATCATGAAGTTATATTTCCCACGGACAAATTTGACCTCTTTGGACCTAAGTGCATCCTTAAAAGGCTTAAGGGAGAAATGACAAAGGGAAGAGTCCCCAAGGGGTGGTACTCCCTACTGCACACTCCCATATTCCCTCCTCTCCAAGAAGAAAAATATATGGAGAGCAATTGGAGAGGTGTGGGACGTGTGGGCAACGAGATGTTAAGATAAGAAATGCACTTCTATTGGTCCACTTGAGTTACCAAGCATGCATAATGGCTCCGTTTGGGAGATCGAACTCTCTGCAACTTAATGAGGTTACCCTATAACCAGAAATCAAGGATCCAAGCTATACTATTGGTTACAAGTTACCGGGAAATGAATTTATATCTCTCACGGACAAATTTTGCCCCCACTTTTCATATGTTCCAAAGAAAATAGTATAAACTCTCACTCAATGAACAAAAATAGTCACCATAATCCAAGATTCATTTTTCTCTAAATTACCAAGAAATCTTACTGTGGGAGTTATAGCAAATGCATTGCCATCCTATATAGATGAGAGAATTAACCAAAAAAGAAGTTACGAACCTATTCCAATTGTGCTAGTTCAGTCATAAAATTTTTATTTATTAATTCAATCTTAAACTTTTTACATGTGTGTCAATTCAGTCAATCTGACCAATTTTGGCCAGCAATGTTGACAACATTTCACAAATTTGTATACATTTTTATATTCTTTTCTTTTCTTTTCTTTAATTTTCCCCCTTCCCTTAGGGCCATGGAGGATGTCGGCCGATCCTTGCCGTCGACAAGCATATTAAAACTACTCTTCCACTTTGAAACGACAATGCAATCATCCCTCTTTGATGTACAAGTACTAGTATTTATTCCCCATTTTATAAAGTCAAAAGAACACTATGCGTATAGGGTGAGCATGGTTCGAGTGGGCGGTTCTCACTTTAGAACTGCGAACCACCCACTAAGGACGGATTATAATTTTTGGGAATCGGGAACCGCTCATTGGTTCCATAGATCCATCGGAAAATTGGACCGCCGGTCTGATCTAGTTCTTGGGTGGGCCCACAGAATCGATCCTCAATCCCTACAAATTGCATTCATCAATAAATATCATGGTGAACATTGTTTCTATTTAGAGCACCAAAGTTTGTTTGACCTTAAAATTGGGTTGAATTGCAAGCCATTAATTTTGATTATAGATTGAAAACTATAAGGTGGAATGAGTAGACAATAGTTGTTAGATAGGAGCTTAATTTATTCAAAGGTCACGGTGTGGTTTGCTTAGGGTTTCCCGACAGTAGGAGCTTGTGGAAAATTAGAAATCCTAACCTACACAAAAATTAAAAAAAAAATTAATCATTTGATCCATCTTTTTTTTAATATCAACCTAGTATAATCATGGGGATGGCTAAAGAGAGACCTCATTATGCTCTTAAAATGAGCCATTGGCTCTTAATTTTATATCATGACAACAAAGCACTGCAACATTTATGGACATCTTCAATCGGTCCTTTCCTTCCTCTTTGTTTCTTTATTTTGTTTTCCCTAAGAAAGCAAGTAAATAGATGATTAGAATGAAAAATAAAAATAAAAATAGGGGGTTAATCTTATTACACATCTGAGAGACAAAAATAGTCAATAATGTCCAATAACTATAAATATATATGTGTGAGTATGTACAATATATTGGTCGAAAAACTATAAAATAAATAAGCAATTGAGATTGCATTTCTTTTTATTAAATATATATTTATCATTCCAGTTCGGGTGGGCGGGTGGATTGTTCTATGCCTAGAACTAAAAACTGGACTAGTACTCATCGGTCCTACTAAATTCTAGCATCGAAGAGAGTCGTCATCAATGAGAAAGTGGGAGTTTGGACTTGGCGACAGGCTGTCTAGACGGTTCCCAGTTCCTTTGTACACCCTCTACATGCGCATTGACGAACCAATATTTATTTTTAAAATGAAATTACTAAAATACAAAATTAGATCTATTCATAATGATGCATAAAGATATTATTAATACGTCACATCACTACATACATTGAACTTACAGCTTGAATTTTTTTTTTTTTGTCGGTTGTACTATACTCTTATTCTAATTCTCACTCTCAGACTTTTGACATGCCTCATTGCAAGGCGTGGAAGTCGAAACCCACTCCTAAAACTAAGTCGTCCCCACCCCCTACCCCCCCATGAGAATGTGAGGATTCGAACCCTCCACCTCCCCCTTCCATATTGGAAGGCTGGCAACTGGAGTAAACCCCAGTAATTTACAGCTTGAAATTTATTTATATATTTTTTTGTGAATAAGACTGTCGTGAATTAACAACTACTAGCATCTACATGAACTGTATCGTGTTATTGAGATTATATTCTTTGAATTATTTGTGCAGTCTTAACGTCATCTCCTTAAACTCTATTGCATTCCATTTATCTCACGAGATGTTGGCCTACAATGAATATAAATTTGGTTTGACCCCATGTGGAATGAACCAAAATTATATTCCTTAAGTGAAGGTTCAATTTAACCACTGGGGTTTGCCCTAGTAGCCATCCTTCCAACATGGAAATGGGAGGTAGGGGATTCGAATCCCCACATTCTCATGGGGGGTTGAGGTGGAGACGAATTAGTTTCAAGAGTGGGTTTCGACTCCCACGCCCTGCAAGAAGGTAAGGCAAAAGTCTGAGAGTGAGAGTTAGAATAGGAATAGAATATGATTGACCAAAAAAAGAAAGTGAAGGTTCAATTTTGCTATATTCCCTAATGCTTTTGAAATGCTTTTCACACTACACTTTCAAAAGCATTAATGAGAGTAGCGCTGGAGGTGAAAGCAAAAGCAAAATCAAATCCATCTATACTTTGATATCAAGGAGGGATGGTTCCGGCCAATTTATTTTGTTTGAACATTTTCTATAACTTGTCTTTTACATTTGCACGGTTCCACATAAAACACAGTCGACAAGAATCAACGTGGTTTATAGTCACAAAAGACACTAGAACAGTCCGAATGGATTATAGTCGCAGATACGCCGAAACACACGCCAAGTAATCATAGAATTGAAATACCAACAGCCTCCTAAGCTAAATGGAGGTTCACTAACTGCAGACATCCTCGATGAAGCGACCTAAAGACAAGTAAGAAGTGCCACCCTCCATTAAAGCCTTCCTGCTCTTCTTGCTCATCTCCTTCACCTTCTTCCTCCTCTCCCCCGCCTCCTTGCCCTCCATTAACCTCCTTATCCCTCTCTCTATCTTGTCTGCCGTCACGATGCCGTCACCACCTTCGGTGAGATATCTTCGATAATCCATCTTGATCTCCGCCGCAAGGCCATGCTCCACCACTAGTTGGAATGCGTTGAACTGTTGCTCCGCATACTGGGGCCATGCGGCAATCGGCACGCCGAACCATATGCTTTCTAGGGTGGAGTTCCACCCGCAATGTGACATGAACCCTCCGATGGCTCGATGGGCTAGGATTGCAACCTGTGGGGCCCACCCGATCACTCTCCCGACACCGGTGGTCCTGTCTATGAAACCCTCGGGCAGGACCTCCGCGGGATCTGCGTAGTCACTGGGGGGTTCGAACTTGCCCTTCGCCGGTGGCCGCCGTAAGGACCACAGGAAGTGGCACTCGCTTCGCTCCAACGCAAAAGCAATCTCTTTCACCTGATTCTCGTCGAAGCTCCCGTGGCTCCCGAAGCATAGGAACACCACTGACGCATCCGGTTGTTGGTCGAGCCAGTCCAGGATCTCAAAACCTTTTTTGCTCTCGATCTTGATGTTCAGTATGGGCCCCACGGCGTAAACTGTGGGCGCTCCAAGGCCTGCCAAGGCCTCCATCGCGCGTGGTTCTAGCTCGGCGAATGTATTTACCAAAATTCCTTTGGTTTCCTTAAACCTCCGGGCGTGGCCCAAGAATATCTGGCAGTCTTCTTTCACGAGCACTTCTGAGGGCAAGAATTTGGCGGCCGGCAGCGAGTTAGCGAAGCACGGGAAGTCCAGCTCGGCATCAGGGCCCGTGAACCTTGTCAGGTCCACGTGTTGCTCATCTTGAAGAAACTGGAGGTACAACATCAGTCCGAGGAACGCCGCGCCCGACGGGATGAACACGTACGAAGGGATGCCAAACTCGACAGCCCCGTTGATCACCGGGGTGCACAAGATGTCAACGACGAGCCCCTTGAGCCGTGACGAGCCGCAGGCGGAGAGGTTGGCGATGGCTTCTCTGACGCTGGCTTTGTGGCTCTCCATGAAATCATTGAGAAAGGCCATCGGGGACGCCTCTAGGGAGACGTTTTTCTGGGGGAGGAGGACGAAGCGGATGCGGGCGGCAACGGAGGCGGCGAACAACTCAACAAGAGAGTCGATCTTGGAGTCGAGGGGTGACTTCATGATGAGGACCGTAATGGAGAGCCGATCGTCGCGGTCGACGAGGAGCTTGACCATCTCCAACATTGACACCACGTGACCGACGGCCGGAAATGGGACAAACACAAGCTCGGATGTGGTAGTCATGACGACGACGATGCCTTCGAAGTTTCTTCTTTTTCCTCACTGAATTGAATGGTTTGCGGAGAAGATAACAAAGCGGAGGAGGCTCTCCTGGACCTCAATTGGTGAGTCTTTATTTATGGTAATTGAGGAAGCATACGAAAGGATACGTGATCAATAGTGTAAATGAGCTCATTCTATATGATTTATAGACCATATAATATTCATTCAATTGGAAAGCTATTGCGTGACATTTACCTTTCGATTATTGATAGTTATGACAATGTTATTGGTAATTGAGACGTGCATAAACTATTAAAAAATAGAATTGGAATCCAACTTGGGTACGTGCTCTTCACAATGAAGAATTTGTCATGTGTCCCAACATGATCTGGAGCGGTATTTGATAGCTTGTATTAAAAATAGAATTGGTGGATTGAATAGCAAAGACAGCCTTGTATAACATATTTTATAGGAGGACACTAGAATTGCCAAAAGCTGTATACAACGATAATTTTAGTATAAATTTTTTTTACCTAATCACTTAAGTGTAAAATCAGAGAAAAAATGATCAGTTAAGTACCAATGGCGAGATATTCTAGCCAAATTAATTATGTGACTTTTTTACTTTAGAAAACAAATATGACGTGGCATTTTTTTTAAAACCAATTCCAAGTGGATTTTAAAAAATACATCGAATTTCTAGCCTACATGGTCGAGTGATGTGAGGAAAGCTTTACTTCTAGACCGACCAATGCTTGTACTTTTGTACAGGGAGGTTTTGTTTTCTACTAATGATCTTGACCCAAGTTTGCCTATTCCTATTGTGTCTTTATTGCAGGAATTTGAAGATGTCTTTCCTGATGAACTTCATGGAGGGATACCACCGATTCGAGGCATTGAACATCAAATCGACTTGATTCCTGGTGCGCCATTACCTAACCGACCCGCATATCGAAGCAATCCCGAGGAGACAAAGGAACTTCAGCGGCAAGTTAGCGAACTATTGGAGCGAGGGCATGTGAGAGAGAGTCTTAGCATGTGCGCCATCCCTGTAAAGAAGTGGGTCGAATATATACAAATACACATCGTTCCCTTCGCTTTTTTCCTCTTCTTCAAATTCTGTCAGGTATCGGAGTTGCATTTGCAAATTCCCTAGACGAGATGTCTGCATCACTATAAGGACAATTAAATCATGCATTGAAGAAAATGTCTTGGTCCCCAAGTCACGATCTTGCCATGCATGGTGAATCTAGTCAACCACTTTGATCACAACTCCTTGATGTTAGTATAAGAAAGGCGTGTAACATATGCTTTTAATACTGTCGCATCACTACATATAATCAACTTGTATAATGAAATTGATATTCCCTTTTGTGAATAAGACAATCGGAAATTAGCACCCTTTGACATCTGTTAAATGTGGCCTTCCTCGTAAAACCATCTCATATGAGGGCAAGAAAGGGGCGATTAGCACGTCTTATGGTACGCTACGTGGTCCATGAATATGTGGGTCCTTTGCGTTCCACAAGGGGTCAAATCAAATTTACATTTTCGACTAAAGTTTAATTCCGCTAGATATGCTAACTCCGAAATTCTTTATAATCTTCCCCTCCCCATTACACGCCAAGCAAGAACAAAGGGCCCTAACTTTTAGAAGCAAGAATGAGGAGAGCAATGGACGCAAAAGAGAAGAAGGAAAACAAACCTTGGGAGGGGAAAGCAAGAGCAAAATGAAATTCATTCTCGGAGATCAAGGAGGTGCAAGGACATGAAAATCTACCATATGGGATTTTAACCATGATATCATTTTGAACACATTCTATATTCATCGTTACCTTTGGAGATTACAGCTCATGGGCCAAACCCAAACTGACTGGTTCAACATAAAACATGTCAAGGTGGACGAGAATCAACATGGATTATGTCGCTACCTATCCTTGGGAAGGGAATAGGTTTAGAGATATTACCTAAAAAACGGGTCTACGGCTCATGATCAAGCACAGGCTCTCCCAAGCTCATATCTCACACGACAGTGCATGTTCAAATTGAGAGTATGAAAATTTTATAAAAAATGAGTCACCACTAACTTATTAGAGTCGGCTAGAAATCAAGTGAGGTATGTGACTGTACCTCACTTCCTATACAACTAGAGAATTTAGAATTGGGAACTTGATTATACTAATTAACAAATTAATGCCATTTTGGTACCTAAATTAGTTCATTTATAAAAAATAAAAAAAAGATCTTTTTTTCATTAGGCAGTTTAAATTTATTTTATACTTATCCACTAACAAGTGAGGTGATTACCACCCACCGTGGTGGCGTTGCTAGCTTCGGGCCTTCTCCCCCTCACGAAGGGGAGGGGTTCGAATCCCCAGTGCGTCATGTGGTAATTTACCCGGTGGCACGTGCGTGGTGGTCGTGCGTGTCGCCCCCAGGGTTTACCCACCGGCTGCCGGCTGTACGGGGTTCCCTGGGTACCAAAAAAAAAAAAAAACAAGTGAGGTGATTATGTGGGTGCACAATCATTAACATAATAATCGGCCACCAAAGAAAGCATTAAATAGATTACATGGGATAGCAAATACTTAACACTTAATAAAAGATAAATGTTAATCATAACTAGACTAAAAGGGAGCCGGAATCAATGTATCAATATTACGCAATCAAAGACATTTGTCTCTTAGAATAATTGAAATTCTAATGTAGAGCCTTAAGAGTTTGTTTAATTTAAAGCATGATTTTCACCAAGCTATTTTCGAGAAATTAATTTTTTGAAAATTTTCTTGAATTTATAGGAATTTTTAAATTTTTAAAATTTTTTTAAATTTTCTAAGAAAATATTTTTATGGATTTTCTATTTTTTCAATTTTTTTATGTTTTTCCAAATTTTTAATTTATCATTGATTTTAGAATTTTCCAAATTTATTATTTCCTAAGAATTTTCTTTTATCATTTTCGAATTTTTAATAATTTTTTTAAAAATACTTTTCGAAAATTTTCAAAAATTTTAAATTTATTTATTATTATTCTCCTCGGGAACAGGTTCGGACCAGGTTTATCCGATGTGGCCATCGACTCGACCAAAACCCGGATCCAATCCATGTTGGATTAAAACCGATGTTTTAATACTTTCATATATTTTTTGATTTTCTGATTTTCTTTCTCTCTTTTGTCTTTTTCCCATTTTGTCTTTTTCTGCCCATCTTCTTCATCCTCCAGGAGCACTCCTCCTCCTTCCCCGAACGCTCATCGCGATTCACGCCTGCAACCCCTTTTTCCAGAACCACGAGCACTGGACGCCACTACCATGGTGAGCCTTTGCCGGCGTTCCAGACGCCGCTAGCTGACACCCAACCTCACACCGGTTGTCCACCCCGACCGCCACTCGTCGGCCGACCTTGCCCCAATTGGCCAAACCGAAGGCCAGCCCATTAAGCCAATTAAGCCCATGTAGTTCTCTCTTTTGACAACTCATCCCACAGAATGTCACCCTTTCCTTGCACGCCCCAGAACCCAAAATTCCAGGCCAGAACCCCACCTTTCACAGTCGGCTAAACCGCCTTCTCATTCACCAGGTTTCCACCGCCATTGGTCACCACGCCCGACCATCGTTACGGGTCACCACCACAACATCTTTATTCACGGAAATGCCATCATTAGCTCGCAAACAACGTCTCCGAACATTACGATCACAGCTCCAAGAGTATTCACAAGGACAATATCAAAGCACCCAGCAAAGACAACCGGAAGTTTCAAGAGTTTCGGACTCGATGGAAACGAAATTTTTGGCCGAAAACGCATTCAATAATCAAGAGCCGTTTGCACTGGACAGCAAAAATTCGAAAGAGCAAATATGGACCTATTCGGGGGTCGAGTTCACAGCTAAACTCAAGTGAAATCGACGAGCGACGTTCAGACTTAAGAGAAACCGACTCATTCAGGTCCGACGCGAGTGAGGACTAAAGAAATCGAGCTTGCTTTGCTCTTTCGAAATCAAGCAGGACGAGGCAAAGAGAGGGACGGAACGAGCACTCAATCGCGGAGAACTCAAGCCGCGGGCATCGTCGGCGGCGAAGGTTGAGAATAGCGACTCCAAACTCGTGTCTTGCTTCAGTCCATTCCACCGAGGTCAGGGACGGCGACGACGAATCCGAGGTTTCATGTGGGGCTTCAATGGCGACCGTGCCCAGAGAAGAGAGACCCAGATGCTTCTTTTTCTCTCTTTTCGTTAGAGTAAAGACGCCAAGGAGTGAGGAGCTGGAAGGAGACGGTGGAGGTGGCTTGTCGGGTGAATTTAAGGGGAAATGATGGGAATGCTTTCGTTTTTTTCTTTTTTTTCTCCTTCCTTTTCAGAAAAATGCACCCTGAAGATGGTGGGCCGACGCTCCTTCCTCAGTGGAAAAACCGTGCTCTCCCTTTGTGAAGCTTAGAGATGGCGCTTCTCTGAAGCATGGAAGAAGATACTGGGCTAGGCGGAAAGGAAAAATTATTAACTTTACTTTTTACTTCCGTTTTTTTAGAAACTAATTCCTAATTTTTTACGCGAATAAATCCTAAGTAAAATGGAACAATTCAAGTGCCGACATATTATAGCCAATATTATAGCCACAAACGCACTAGAAAAATCAAACATGATTTCTATAGGCATAGAAACCCTAAAACACCACCTACAAGTAATCATAGAATCAAAATACCAATAGTGATCAACCCACCATCCGACTCTCTCTCCTAGCTAAATAAAGGCTCATTGACTGCAGACATCCTCGATGAAGCGAGCCAAAGACAAGTAAGAAGAGCCACCCTCCATCAAAGCCTTCCTACTCTTCTCGCTCACTTCCTTCACTTTCTTCCTCCTCTGCCCAGCCTCCTCGCCCTCCATTAACTTCCTTATCCCTCTCTCTATTTCATTTGCCATCACGACATCGTCACTACCTTTGACCGGATCTCTTCGATAATCCATCTTGATCTCCGCCGCGAGACCAAGCTCCACCACCAAGTGGAATGCATTGAAATGTTGCTCCGCATACTGGGGCCATGTGGCGACCGGCACGCCGAACCATATGCTTTCTAGGGTGGAGTTCCACCCGGAGTGAGACACAAACCCTCCGATGGCTGGGTGGGCCAAGATTGCGACCTGTGGGGCCCACCCGATCACTCTCCCGACCCCTGCTGTCCTATTAAGAAAACCCTCGGGCAGGACCGCTGCGGGATCTGCGTAGTCTCTGGGGACTTCCAGCTTGCCCTCCACCGGAGGCTGTCGTAAGGACCACAGGAAGCGGTACCTGCTCCGCTCTAACGCGTAGGCAATCTCTTTTGCCTGGTGCTCGTCGAAGGACCCTCCGCTCCCGAAGCACAGGAACACCACTGACGCATCTGGCTGCTGGTCGAGCCATTCCAGGATCTCGAAACCCTTTTTGCTCTCAACCTTGATGTTTAGTATGGGGCCCACGGAGTACACCGTAGATGCTCCAAGGCTGGCCAGGGCTTCCACAGCGTGCGGTTCGAGCTCAGCGAACGTATTTACCAAAATTCCCTTGGTTTCCCTATACCTCAGGGGGAGGTCCAAGAATATCCGGCAGTCTTCTTCCATAAACACTTCAGAGGGCAAGAACTTGGCGGCAGGCAGCGGGTTAGCTAAGGACGGGAAGTCCAGTTCGGCGTCAGAGCCCTTGAGCCTGGTTGGGTCCATGTGTTGCTCGTCTCGGAGAGACTGGAGGTGCAGCATGACTCCGAGGAACGCCGCGTCTGATGGGAAGAAAATGTAGGAAGGGATGCCGAACTCGACAGCCACGTCGATCATTGAGGTGCAAAACATGTCAAGGACAAGCCCAGCGAGCCGTGGCGACCCATGGGCAGAGAGCTCAGCGACAGCTTCTCGGAGGTCGGCTTTGTAGCTCTCCATGTAGTGATAGACGAAGGCGAAGAAAGACGTCCTCGGGGAGTGACTTCGCCTAGGGAGGAGGACGAAGCGGATGCGGGCAGCCACGGAGGCGGTGAGCGACTCGATGTGGGAATCAATCTCCGATTCGAAGGGGAACTTCATGATGAGGACGGTGATGAAGAGCCGACCGTCGCGGTCGACAAGGAGCTTGGCCATCTCCACCATGGACACCAGGTGGCCGGGGCCCGGACATGGGATGAACACGAGCTCGATTTTAGCACTCATAAAGACGATGATGCCTCCGAAAATTCTTCTTTGCCTAACTGAGTTCACTCGGTTGCGGAGATGATAACGAGGTGGAGGCTCTTATGGATCTCAATTTGTGAGTCTTCAGTTAGTGGGAATGAAGGAAGGAAGCAGGCAAAAAGATGGGGATAGATCTACAGGACGAGGTGACGACGTCGTACAGATTGAGGTCTGCGTCGCTGTCTGGTTCACTTTTTCCTTGTCGAAATCGCCCTCTAGTATGACTTGCGTTTCTTGGATTCTAAGTTCGGATATTGCTCGGTGTCGGTTTACTCCACGAGAAATTCTAAAACCACCCCGGCTCACGTCAACCGATGCATCCAATTAAATCAATGCGAAAATTGCTAGAAAAATAAATGAAAAATAATAAATAAATAAAAACTTGAAATTTACTTAGATCAATACTTATTCCATGAAAAGAACGGACGATAAATACTCCACTAATTAATTAAAGAATTATAGAGTTACAATCACTCACGCACGTTAATGTTTCACATTTAGATTACCGCCAACCTACGGTGTTTAGACTTGCAGAGAATTACTTCACTGCTCGAAACATTTATGTTTCTACAAAGAAAACATCACAATTCGAGTGTACAATCCTTTTTGCACAAATCGCTCTTCGGAGCTTCGTGGCTGAGGGAAGTCCCCCGCTGTTGCCATCTGTGCGGCTGTCGCTGGAGGAGAAAATAAAAGCAAAAGGATAGCCTTTATCCTATTGGCGGACGGATAGAATAAAATAAGGATAGGATAAGATAGCCTTTATCCTATTTCTTTTCCACTTTAAGATGTGATCTCTAAGATTCCGAACAAGGGCTTGCACATTTCTTGTGGGCAAATTTATTGTGAATTTAAAAAGGTGGGAAAGGTTTGAGGACATCTAGAAGCTCTCGACCCGTAATTATCGCCAAAGGGTCTCTCATTTGGCTTTGATGGAGAAAAATATGCAGAATAGAGAGAGAATTTTGAAAGAGAGAGGGGAAGGGGCGCTATTCATGCGAGCGGGAGAAGAAGTATGCAGAGAAGGATAAGGATAAAACATTTAATGAAGAGAGAGATGGGGGACGCAAAACCTTCTCTGGAAAGTGATGGTGGGCCCGGCAGAAGGACGAAGCATTTAATGGAAAGAGGGAAGGGGTGCAAAATTTTCGACGGAAAATAATGGTGGGCCCGTCTCCATGTGGAGCCATGTGTCGCCTCTTCATTGGGCGGGCGCACGGTGACTTGGCGCTCCGGGACCATCTAATATTTTCTCCCCACCGTGCGTTAGCTGTGCGGCCATCGCTGGAGGAGAAAATAAAAGCAAAATCCACATCCTTTGATTTTTCTCTTACCTCACATGCCCTCCTACCATAGCATTATATGTATGTATGTGTGTGTATATATTCTTTTACTGTACGAAGGATGTCAATCGTTGATCGGTCAAACCCTTGTGCTACAAGTAGGCGACATCTTTCCTTATTTAAGTTACTTCTTTATTTGAATTCACTACCCAAGTAAATTCATGATTATTATTTCAAAGTAAGGCAAAATAAATAAATAAAATCAAAGTCCAATTAGGACTCTTTCATTGACAACTCATCTAACACGGACCGGTTTACATCATCCAATCGGGTTGTGTCTTGTGCACATTTCAAACTTGAGATATTAATTTAACATAAATGATGTTAGTGGGTTGAATGTGAGATAGACAAGATTTAAAGGATGAAATGTATTGGGCTCATATGCATCTCATGCATTCGAGAAGCTATTTTCACGTTGAAAATATTGAGTGATTTATATAATAGCTCATCATGATAGATCGAGAAGTTATTATATAATCTGTAGATTATTTAGACCAATATCGACAATAAAACGAAGATAGGATAAGATAAAGGCAGTAAGGATTGGCGGATAGAGTAGGAAAGATAGCCTTTATCCTACATTTTTTTACTTGAAGATCTCTAAGATTCCGAACAAGGCACCGTACATTTCATGTGGGGGATGTGGGGGTTCGAATCTCCACCTTCTTGGGAGGTTGGGGTGGGGATTATTTAGTTTCAAGTATGAGTTTCGACTCTCACGCTTTGTAAGAAGACATGCAAAAGTCTTAGAGTGAGAGTTAGAGTAAAAGTAGAGTAAAACCGACAAAAATAAAAATAAAAATAAAAACCTTTTTCGAATTCGAAAAGGTGGGAAAGGTTTGAGGACAGCCATAAGTTGTTGGCTTGTAATTATCATCAAAGGATCTCTCATGAAAGTGCAATTGAGTCTAAGAATTTATAAACAGTATAATCAAGTCCCAAAATTTGTCAAATTGGTTCAATCGAGTTATTCTGTCAACTCCGTTTAATTTTGTTAACGGAAAATATTGACGTATATTATTTCATTACTTTCTTAAGATATATGGCACCCACTAAATGCCACATCGAAAAAAAAAATTTAAAATACAAAAAAAATAGATTAACAAGTATAAAAACTAAAAAGTTTTAAAAAGAAGAAAAAACCAAACTTATCCACAGCTTGGCTAACCCCTTCTCAATGGCTACCATCATAGTCGCCGGGAAGGGCCAATGGAGCTCGCCTGGCAACCCTCCTCAAGCAAGCCTTTGGCAGCCCCCGACGAGGGCTTGCTAGCCTAGATTTGGGGGAGCGCACAACCCTCGCCGTAGAACTGAGTAAGGGTCACTGGCCCTCGCCTGGGGCCCACGAGGGTAGCCGAACTTTGGCAAGGCCCGAACGACCACTACGGGCCATTTCCAATAGCTATGGTAGCGGCAACTAACGAGGGCTTAACAAGCTGTGGATGACCTTTTTTTTTTTTTCTTTTCTCTTTTTTTATTATTGTCTTTCTATTTTTTTAATTTTTTTCTGATGTGGCGCTTAGAGGGCGCCGTGTCATTGCCATGTGTCTTAAGAAAGTAATAGAATAAGACACGTCAGTGTTTTCTATTAGCTAAATTGAACAAAATTAACATAAGAATTTGATTAAACTAATTTGATAAGTTTTATGACTTAATTGCACATTTTATGACAAGTTTTAAGACTTTCAGTGCACATATCCTAAAACATATTGGCATGGCAGAATTTTGAGGTCATGTCCTATACTGCATTTTTCCAGATTTTAGATACTAGAGTCATTTTGCTTATGGATAACATGTCTGCATCTAATAACACAGAAGTCCGATTGTAAATTGTATTCAAATTGGCCCGACATGCGAAATCAGCTGGAATTTAGAAGAAGGGGGCCTTGAGGTTATATAAATTTTCAAGACTGAGCCCGCTTGAGTTCGATCTCTATCTGAAATTTCTTGCTTGGCCGGATGAGTACGTGTGCGATGCATATGTGGGGCTGGTTACTTTTCGGAAAGAAAACGACGGCTAAATAAGAATATTTAGCGCTAGTACCATACAGGAAATGCGAATCTGGCCAAAACAGAAAGGAACGGAGGAAAAACTTGACTAGGATTCTCGATTTTAACGTGGCTTTTCACGGTTAAATTGGGCAAGATATTCTTGGGTATATGTGATATATTCAAGGTTGACTACGAGGGGCATACAGCGGGCCTGAGGAAGACAAAACAGGAGAATACGGTGAACTCGCAAGCATGGAGCAAGGGAAGGCCGCACGCTCAAGACAGAATAAAAAATAAAAGCAAAAGAATCTGGTCAAGCAAGGGGCAAACAAAAGTACACCGAACTAAAGAAATGGTGGAATTTGGACTTTGTTTGATGTTGCTTTTATTTCACAAAAAAATAATAATTTTAAAAAAAAAAGATTGTTTATATCAATTCAAATAATTAGTTCACGAGAAATGCTTTCATTATTGATTCAAACTCTCCACTCATCATGTCTAGGTTCAAATAGTATTGGTATAACCTAGGATTGACATGGGGTAAACTCCCCTCCTAAACTTTCTCATACTATAGATTCACAATATCACTTTATGATGAGGTGAAATCTTCATCATTGTGTTCCTGAGAGAGCACTACACGTCTTGCTCTTTTTAGCTGTAGAGCAAACTGGATCTTTTCCAAATTTTCTTTGGCGACTTCGACTCTCTTCCTGTGAGGTGTGGATGTGCTGGGGCCAGGTACATCAGATTCCATTTGAGGCATGATAGGCCAGGGCAAACACACACGCACTTTGTTCATTTATGTACGACTAGCGACAAACTCTTATTGCCGCATCATTTGCTAGAGTTCGTCGGAGCATTTGATGGAAACAGGTTGGCATCCGCGGTGTTTATCGTGTTAAGACCCCAAACTTCCGCTTCCATCTTTCCACTAATTCGATTGTGTGAGCCGACTAATGTTTTTCTTTGGTTTGATCTAAGTGTTGATCCCTCGATGTGCTCATAATCCAAATCGAAAACGCAGAGCAACTTATCTTGAATATGGTTTAATTTGAACAAATTCTCATTGCCTTTGGTCTTAGTTTGATGTTTTCTCATGAATATCTAGCAATTGATGTCACAACGCGCGCAGTTTAAATTTATTTCAATGTTGATATTTAGTTCATAATTTCTTTTGTAATTTGAATTGGTTTACATGATTTTTCACTCGTTCTCGCTTTCATAATTGATGTAGAAACGTTCTAGGATTATTGTGGTTTCTGTAGCATGGTTTAGGCCCGTTTTAGAGCACAAGAACGGGCTGATCGTCCGTTGTCTCAGTCTGGACAGCAGGATTACTTTAGTTTTCTTTTTTATATTATTAGTTTCATTTTTGTCAATTTTAGAATGCATCATCATCATTTAGATTAAGAAATTTATATTTGATGCATGTTTATTTTCATTTATATCTCGCGGAGTCCTGTCCTAGAATACGACGATGTATAATGGTACCCGAAATGGCTCCGGTATTTTCTGGCCCTTTACCTGTTATTATTACTGATTGACGTAATTTATAATATTGGAGTATTTATGCATGGATTGTTAGATGAATATTAGGGAAAAAAATTGGAAATATTACATGAATTGTTTTTTCACAAAAGAGAAAAAAGGTATTAACAAGAAGCATTAGACATCTACCTTAATCAAGTCCTCTCGATCTTTTTCTTTATTTAGCCCGATCTTAGAGGATATTTTTCACCTTTGGGTCGCAAAAGTAAAGTGGGTTGTCTTCCGCATCTTACTTGACTCCTAACCAGTCTTAGATTAGGAAAGAGGCGACATCTGACTACAAATGAAATGAAATAATTAATGAAAAATCAAGCCGTGATCGGTAGAGTTTCGGAGAGTTTGTGCGAAGTGTAAGCACCACCTCATAAGAAGGTTTTTGCGCCCTCTTAGCAATCCATCAAACTTCCTCAAAGTTCACTTCAAGAGGGTCACGGTAGGAGCATGTGTGAATTTTGTTAAGAGAAATTATATACGAGAGATTTGATGTGGTTTGGAGTTGTTGATATGCCATAATTGGTTTATAACGCATCAACTTGAACGAAAGTGTATCCACCTAGATATGATGACAAACTCAAATTTAGGCTCTCTCTTGACAATCTCATAGGGAAAAGAATTGGACTTGCTGCACGTTCTCAATGGATGGTATTAGAGCTATTGTTGGTTAGTGAGCCCTGATGGGTTCTAATATTTTTAAAATATCTCAATAAAGAAATCTTATGATCAACATGTGTTTTAAGTGAAAATTGCCATTTCGAATGATCCGGTGATACTAGAGCAAGGGCAAAGGTTGGCATAAGGTTACAATAATGTAGTCTGAAGTTGGTAGTTAGAATGCGATAGTTATGCATAGTTACGGGTACATTACAAGGTGGAAATTTAAGTTGAGATATACTTATGCAGAAGGATGTATTGATAAAGGGCCAAATCCCCAAAAGAGAATATCATGAAGTTATATTTCTCACGGACAAATTTGACTACCCTGGACTTGAGCAAATCCACCTAGATATGATGACAAACTCGAATTGTGATGTTTTCTTTGTAGAAACATAAATGTTTCGAGCAGTGAAGTAATTCTCTGCAAGTCTAAACACCGTAGGTTGGGGGTAATCTAAATGTGAAATATTAATGTGCGTGAGTGATTGTAACTCTATAATTCTTTAATTAATTAGTGGAGTATTTATCGAAAGTATTGATACTTGGATGACGTAAATTTCAAGTTTTTATTTATTTTTTATTTTTTATTTATTTTTCTAGCAATTTTCGCATTGATTTAATTGGATGCATCGGTTGACGTGAGCCGGGGTGGTTTTAGAATTTCTCGTGGAGTAAACCGACACCGAGCAATATCCGAACTTAGAATCCAAGAAACGCAAGTCATACTAGAGGGCGATTTCGACAAGGAAAAAGTGAACCAGACAGCGACGCAGACCTCAATCTGTACGACGTCGTCACCTCGTCCTGTAGATCTATCCCCATCTTTTTGCCTGCTTCCTTCCTTCATTCCCACTAACTGAAGACTCACAAATTGAGATCCATAAGAGCCTCCACCTCGTTATCATCTCCGCAACCGAGTGAACTCAGTTAGGCAAAGAAGAATTTTCGGAGGCATCATCGTCTTTATGAGTGCTAAAATCGAGCTCGTGTTCATCCCATGTCCGGGCCCCGGCCACCTGGTGTCCATGGTGGAGATGGCCAAGCTCCTTGTCGACCGCGACGGTCGGCTCTTCATCACCGTCCTCATCATGAAGTTCCCCTTCGAATCGGAGATTGATTCCCACATCGAGTCGCTCACCGCCTCCGTGGCTGCCCGCATCCGCTTCGTCCTCCTCCCTAGGCGAAGTCACTCCCCGAGGACGTCTTTCTTCGCCTTCGTCTATCACTACATGGAGAGCTACAAAGCCGACCTCCGAGAAGCTGTCGCTGAGCTCTCTGCCCATGGGTCGCCACGGCTCGCTGGGCTTGTCCTTGACATGTTTTGCACCTCAATGATCGACGTGGCTGTCGAGTTCGGCATCCCTTCCTACATTTTCTTCCCATCAGACGCGGCGTTCCTCGGAGTCATGCTGCACCTCCAGTCTCTCCGAGACGAGCAACACATGGACCCAACCAGGCTCAAGGGCTCTGACGCCGAACTGGACTTCCCGTCCTTAGCTAACCCGCTGCCTGCCGCCAAGTTCTTGCCCTCTGAAGTGTTTATGGAAGAAGACTGCCGGATATTCTTGGACCTCCCCCTGAGGTATAGGGAAACCAAGGGAATTTTGGTAAATACGTTCGCTGAGCTCGAACCGCACGCTGTGGAAGCCCTGGCCAGCCTTGGAGCATCTACGGTGTACTCCGTGGGCCCCATACTAAACATCAAGGTTGAGAGCAAAAAGGGTCTCGAGATCCTGGACTGGCTCGACCAGCAGCCAGATAAGTCAGTGGTGTTCCTGTGCTTCGGGAGCGGAGGGTGCTTCGACGAGCACCAGGCAAAAGAGATTGCCTACGCGTTAGAGCGGAGCAGGTACCGCTTCCTGTGGTCCTTACGACAGCCTCCGGTGGAGGGCAAGCTGGAAGCCCCCAGAGACTACGCAGATCCCGCAGTGGTCCTGCCCGAGGGTTTTCTTAATAGGACAGCAGGGGTCGGGAGAGTGATCGGGTGGGCCCCACAGGTCGCAATCTTGGCCCACCCAGCCATCGGAGGGTTTGTGTCTCACTGCGGGTGGAACTCCACCCTAGAAAGCATATGGTTCGGCGTGCCGGTCGCCACATGGCCCCAGTATGCGGAGCAACATTTCAATGCATTCCACTTGGTGGTGGAGCTTGGTCTCGCGGCGGAGATCAAGATGGATTATCGAAGAGATCCGGTCAAAGGTAGTGACGATGTCGTGATGGCAAATGAAATAGAGAGAGGGATAAGGAAGTTAATGGAGGGCGAGGAGGCTGGGCAGAGGAGGAAGAAAGTGAAGGAAGTGAGCGAGAAGAGTAGGAAGGCTTTGATGGAGGGTGGCTCTTCTTACTTGTCTTTGGCTCGCTTCATCGAGGATGTCTGCAGTCAATGAGCCTTTATTTAGCTAGGAGAGAGAGTCGGATGGTGGGTTGATCACTATTGGTATTTTGATTCTATGATTACTTGTAGGTGGTGTTTTAGGGTTTCTATGCCTATAGAAATCATGTTTGATTTTTCTAGTGCGTTTGTGGCTATAATATTGGCTATAATATGTCGGCACTTGAATTGTTCCATTTTACTTAGGATTTATTCGCGTAAAAAATTAGGAATTAGTTTCTAAAAAACGGAAGTAAAAAGTAAAGTTAATAATTTTTCCTTTCCGCCTAGCCCAGTATCTTCTTCCATGCTTCAGAGAAGCGCCATCTCTAAGCTTCACAAAGGGAGAGCACGGTTTTTCCACTGAGGAAGGAGCGTCGGCCCACCATCTTCAGGGTGCATTTTTCTGAAAAGGAAGGAGAAAAAAAAGAAAAAAACGAAAGCATTCCCATCATTTCCCCTTAAACTCACCCGACAAGCCACCTCCACCGTCTCCTTCCAGCTCCTCACTCCTTGGCGTCTTTACTCTAACGAAAAGAGAGAAAAAGAAGCATCTGGGTCTCTCTTCTCTGGGCACGGTCGCCATTGAAGCTCCACATGAAACCTCGGATTCGTCGTCGCCGTCCCTGACCTCGGTGGAATGGACTGAAGCAAGACACGAGTTTGGAGTCGCTATTCTCAACCTTCGCCGCCGACGATGCCCGCGGCTTGAGTTCTCCGCGATTGAGTGCTCGTTCCGTCCCTTTCTTTGCCTCGTCCTGCTTGATTTCGAAAGAGCAAAGCAAGCTCGATTTCTTTAGTCCTCACTCGCGTCGGACCTGACCGAGTCGGTTTCTCTTAAGTCTGAACGTCGCTCGTCGATTTCTCTTGAGTTTAGCTGTGAACTCGACCCCCGAATAGGTCCATATTTGCTCTTTCGAATTTTTGCTGTCCAGTGCAAGCGGCTCTTGATTATTGAGTGCGTTTTCGGCCAAAAATTTCTTTTCCATCGAGTCCGAAACTCTTGAAACTTCCGGTTGTCTTTGCTGGGTGCTTTGATATTGTCCTTGTGAATACTCTTGGAGCTGTGATCGTAATGTTCGGAGACGTTGTTTGCGAGCTAATGATGGCATTTCCGTGAATAAAGATGTTGTGGTGGTGACCCGTAACGATGGTCGGGCGTGGTGACCAATGGCGGTGGAAACCTGGTGAATGAGAAGGCGGTTTAGCCGACTGTGAAAGGTGGGGTTCTGGCCTGGAATTTTGGGTTCTGGGGCGCGCAAGGAAAGGGTGACATTCTGTGGGATGAGTTGTCAAAAGAGAGAACTACATGGGCTTAATTGGCTTAATGGGCTGGCCTTCGGTTTGGCCAATTGGGGCAAGGTCGGCCGACGAGTGGCGGTCGGGGTGGACAACCGGTGTGAGGTTGGGTGTCAGCTAGCGGCGTCTGCAACGCCGACAAAGGCTCACCATGGTAGTGGCGTCGAGTGCTCGTGGTTCTGGAAAAAGGGGTTGCAGGCGTGAATCGGGATGAGCGTTCGGGGAAGGAGGAGGAGTGCTCCTGGAGGATGAAGAAGATGGGCAGAAAAAGACAAAATGGGAAAAAGACAAAAGAGAGAAAGAAAATCAGAAAATCAGAAAATCAAAAAATATATGAAAGTATTAAAACATCGGTTTTAATCCAACATGGATTGGATCCGGGTTTTGGTCGAGTCGATGGCCACATCGGATAAACCTGGTCCGAACCTGTTCCCGAGGAGAATAATAATAAATAAATTTAAATTTTTTGAAAATTTTCGAAAAGTATTTTTAAAAAAATTATTAAAAATTCGGAAATGATAAAAAAAATTCTTAGGAAATAATAAATTTGGAAAATTCTAAAATCAATGATAAATTAAAAATTTGGAAAAACATAAAAAAAAAAATTGAAAAAAAAATAGAAAATCCATAAAAATCTTTTCATGGAATTTTTTTTTAAAAAAATAAAAAAATAAAAAATTCCTATAAATTCAAAAAAAATTACAAAAATTTAATTTCTCAAAAATAGCTTGGTGAAAATCATGCTTTAAATTAAACAAACTCTTAAGGCTCTACATTAGAATTTCAATTATTCTAAAAGACAAATGTCTTTGATTGCGTAATATTGATACATTGATTCTGACTTCCTTTTAGTCTAGTTATGATTAACATTTATCTTTTATTAAGTGTTAAGTATTTGCTATCCCATGTAATCTATTTAATGCTTTCTTTGGTGGCGGATTATTATGTTAATAATTGTGCACCCACATAATCACCTCACTTGTTTTTTTTTTTTTTTGGTGGCTGGAGGAACCAGCTTGCACCGACAGTGCGCTGTAAACCCCTAGTGAGGCTAGCAGGGAAACCACCACCCTGACGCCACGCTTAAATCGCCTAATGATCCGCCAGCCTCCCTACAATGCTTCGAACTCCCGACCTCCTCAAGGAGGACGTTGTAGAGCCTACCCAGCGGAGCCACCTGAGCTGGTGTTAGTAGATAAGTATAAAATAAATTCAAACTGCCTAATGAAAAAAAGATCACTTTTTTTTAAATGATATTAATTTGTTAATTAGTATAATCAAATTCCCGATTCTAGATTCTCTAGTTGTATAGGAAGTGAGGTACAGTCACATACCTCACTTGATTTCTAGCCGACTCTAATAAGTTAGTGGTGACTCATTTTTTATAAAATTTTCATACTCTCAATTTGAACACGCAATGTCGTGTAAGATATAAGTTTGGGAGAGCCCGTGTCTGATCATGGGCCGTAGACCCGTTTTTTAGGTAATATCCCTAAACCTATTCCCTTCCCAAGGATAGGTAGCGACATAATCCATGTTGATTCTCGTCCATCTTGACATGTTTTATATTGAACCAATCAATTTGGGTTTGGCCCACGAGTTGTAATCTCTAAAGGTAACGATGAATATAGAATGTGTTCAAAATGATATCATGGTTAAAATCCCATATGGTAGATTTTCGTGTCCTTGCACCTCCTTGATCTCCGAGAATGAATGAATTTTGCTCTTGCTTTCCCCTCCCAAGGTTTGTTTTCCTTCTTCTCTTTTGCGTCCATTGCTCTCCTCATTCCTGCTTCTGAAAGTTAGGGCCCTCTGTTCTTGCTTGGCATGTAATGGGGAGGGGAAGATTATAAAGAATTTTGGAGTTAGCATATTTAGCGGAATTAAACTTTAGTCGAAAATGTAAATGTGATTTGACCCCTTGTGGAATGCAAAGGACCCACATATTCATGGACCACGTAGCGTACCACAAGATGTGCTAATCGCCCCTTTCTTGCCCTCATATGAGATGGTTTTATGAGGAAGGCTACATTTAACATATGTCAAAGGGTGTTGATTCCCGATCGTCTTATTCACAAAAGGGAATATCAATTTTGTTATACAAGTTGATTATATGTAGTGATGCGACAGTATTAAAAGCATATGTTACATGCCTTTCTTATACTAACATCAAGGAGTTGTGATCAAAGTGGTTGACTAGATTCACCATGCATGGCAAGATCGTGACTTGGGGACCAAGACATTTTCTTCAATGCATGATTTAATTGTTCTTATAGTGATGTAGACATCTCGTCTAGGGAATTTGCAAATGCAACTCCGATACCTGACAGAATTTGAAGAAGAGGAAAAAAGCGAAGGGAACGATGTGTATTTGTATATATTAGACACACTTCTTTATAGGGACGGCGCACAGGCTAAAACTCTCTCTCACATGCCCTCGCTCCAATAGTTCGCTAACTTGCCACTGAAGTTCCTTTGTCTCCTTAGGATTGCTTCGATATGTGGGTCGGTTAGGTAATGGCGCACCAGGAATCAAGTCGATTTGATGTTCAATGCCTCGAATCGGTGGTATCCCTCCAGGAAGTTTATTAGGAAAGACATCTTCAAATTCCTGCAATAAAGACACAATAGGACTAAGCAAACTTGGGTCAAGATCGTTAGTAGAAAACAAAACCTTCTTGTACAAAAGTACAAGCATTGGTCGGTCTAGAACTAAAGCTTTCCTCACATCATTCGATTTTGCATAAAAATCCTTTTGCCTATTTTCTTTCGTCTCTTCTTTTCCCTCGGTTTTTACCACAATTCTTTTCTCGGCCTCTCCTTTTCCTTGCGTCTTAGACATACCACGCAAGCCCTTGGGTTTCTCACATTTTCTCTCTCTCTCGGCTTCTTGTTGTAACTTTAATTGATCTTGATACAGCTCACTTGGTGTCATTGGTACCAAAGTATAAGTCTTTTGATTCATCACCAATGAATAATGATTAGTATACCCATCATGATGTACCTTTCGATCATATTGCCATGGTCTTCCAAGTAAGACATGACCCGCTTGCATAGGTACAATATCACATTCTACCTCATCCTTGTATTTCCCTATCTCAAATGGAATTCGAACATGTTTCGACACCTTCACCTCACCACTATCATTTAACCATTGAAGTCTATAAGGCCCAGGGTGCTTTGTCGTTTTCAAACCCAACTTATCCATCATAGTACAACTTGCCACATTCGCACAACTACCTCCATCAATTATCATACTACATATTTTACCATTCACCACACATCTTGTATGAAACAAGTTATCTCTTTGTTGATGATGCTCCTCCTCCTTTACTTGCACACTAAGAGAACGCCTAACCACCAATAAGTCTCCTTTTATAGCTACTTCTCCATCACTACAATCCTCCAACGGTGGCATCTCATCATCCTCTTCTTCCCTTTCACTTTTGGACTCAATAACACCATGTCCAGTCATGATCATCACCCTCTTATTAGGGCATTGATTCGCCATATAACCCCTACTCAAACATTGAAAACATTTTATTTCACGAGTTCTAGTGTTAGGGTTTTCGGTTTTACCTGAAATCGGATTCGTTCCAACTTTACTGTCCCTCTCCTTCTCCTTTAAGGTTTCGGTTTCGGTGTTGTTTCCTCTCCAATTTGGCTTCTCATCTCTCTTCCAATTGGATCTCCAATTCTGATTTGAACCTCCTCCACTCTTGTGATTTCAGTCCAACTTTAATTGCCGCTCAACTTTGATGGCTTTGTCGACCAATTCCTCCAATTCAATATAGTGTTGCAGCTCCACCACCCTTACTATGTCTCGACTCAAACCACTCAAAAATCTTGACATTGTGGCCTCACGATCCTCCACCACATTAGCACGGATCATGGCAATCTCCATCTCATTGTGATACTCTTCCACGCTCTTATTGCCTTGTGTGAGATTTTGTAACTTTTGAAACAAATCTCGATCGTAATGACTTGGTACAAAATGCCTCATCATCACCGTTTTCATCTCATCCCACGTCTCTATTGGTCTTTCACCATTACGCCTCCTACTAGTCACAAGTTAATCCCACCAAATTATAGCATAATTAGTAAATTCAACAGCTACAATTTTTACCTTTTTGAGCTCGGAGTATTGTTGGCAATCAAATACCATCTCCATGCGTTTCTCCCACTCTAGATACACATTGGGATCATTCTTCCCTTGGAAAGAAGGAATCTTCATCTTGATATTGCCAAGTTCATTATCTTCTCGGGGTCTAAACCCTCGGGCTCCATTCCACCTTCCAAATCGAGCATCTCGATCATCCTCCATGTCAGCCTAATCATCATCATAATGCCGCTGCCTTCTAGGTCGTGTTCTAGAGGCATCTCGCTGATGTTGCGGCCTTCCCCGAGGTATCTCTTGGTACAAAATGCCTCCTCATCACCGTTTTCATCTCATTCCACGTCTCTATTGGTCTTTCACCATTGCGCCTCCTACTAGTCACAAGTTGATCCCACCAAATTATAGCATAATCAGTAAATTCAACAACTACAATTTTTACCTTTTTGAGTTCGGAGTATTGTTGGCAATCAAATACCATCTCCATGCGTTTCTCCCACTCTAGATATGCATTGGGATCATTCTTCCCTTGGAAAGAAGGAATCTTCATCTTGATATTGCCAAGTTCATTATCTTCTCAGGGCAAAAGTCTGAGAATGAGTGTTAGAATAGGATTAGCATAGGACTGACCAAAAAAAAGAAAACCCTCGAGCTCCATTCCACCTTCCAAATCGAGCATCTCGATCATCCTCCATGTCAGCCTCATCATCATCATAATGCCGCTGCCTTCTAGGTCGTGTTCTAGAGGTGTCTCGCTGATGTTGCGACCTTCCCCGGGGTATCTCTCAGTCACCATCAACCCTCATGCCATTCCCCATCATTCGGCCACTAAGCTCCTCCACTACAACCCTCAATTGCTGGATGCTTTCCACGAGTGCTTCATCCCTTCGTATGGAGTCAACCTCCCTTTGATTCACGCTTTCTTCGCGTGACATATTTTAGCCCTGCAAGTAAACGTTAGTCACAGAAATCCTCACCAATCGCTCCCTCACGTGTTTCTCTCAAGGTGTTTGTCACTCCCCTTGTGTTTAATTCGAGTCTAGGCTTTTTCCACCCTCAATTAAGCTTACGCACTCTTGCCTTTTTCCTCTCGTATTCTCTTTTCATAAGCTCTTTATTGAACTCAAAACCCGTCTCTCAACCCCCTCACAACAATCAATCAAACTAATCAAACAAGATTAGATCACTGCTGATTTTGTTTCAGCAAGTAACAATTTCAAACCAACAAGTACAACTTTCAAAATTCCAATTGAAACGCAAATCACTACTGGTTTTGTTTCAATTCGGTCCACTAACAAACAAGTCACCTTCTTGATTTTTCTTTTTTGTTCGGCTATTCTTTTTTTTTTTGGTCGAATCTGTTTTTTTTTTCTCTTGCGCACTTTTTTTTTTTGTGTGCGTTTTCTTTCGTTTTTTTTTTGAAGAACTCCATTTTTTTTTATGAACTCAGAGACAATTTATGATGCTAGGAAAAAAAAATTAAACTAATAGCAAACAACTACGTATGGAAGCACAAAACCAATCAAATCCCTAAATTGGCTAGAACCGAAACCCTAGCTCAATAAATCTCAAATTGCCGAATATAAATAGAAAATTAAAGATACATAGACCTTGTAGAAGCAAGCTCCGATACCAAAATGATGTGAATCGTTACGGAAAGATTGTTCTATGAAGGCCCGAATGGTGCGAATTGCGAACCTCGACATCCAATCAAACCTGTGATTGGCAACCTCGATATGAACGTGACTTGTTGACGAACTCATGTCAACCAACCAATGTTATAAACACCACGAGCGAAAGAATTCGCTATCTCGCTTGATAGTCGAATCGACCGCCACAAGAGAATCTTGATAATGTTAAGTCCTCAAAAGAACAGTAGAAGATAACCTCTCAAGTTTTCCTCAAAAATAAAATATGTCTCTGTCTCAAAGAAATTCAGCTAGTCTATAGGCCTTCTAGCTACCACACAAACCCTAAAACTAACCCTAGAAATCTAATGCGTTATCAAATATTTGACTAAGTCAAATATTCGATAACCAGATAATTAAATTGCGCCAAGATTTCCATGATTCTTTAAGATTCGATCCAAGGTCATCTCCACCCCAAAGATTACGCCAAGATTTCCAAGATCCTTCAAGATTCGATCCAAGGTCATCTCCATGCCAAAGATTACGAACCATGACGCCAACAACTTGCCTAAATTGCTTGGCCCGCGCTCGAGTAATCAAACCAGTAGGATTAGACAATGGGTCCCTAGCACCTCCTCCTCGATATGGCTCGATGTCCACATCAATATTTCATAGTTATCGCAGTTGAGCTTCTCACTTTTGCTTAGCTTAGCGACTATGCTCTTTGTAGCTGAAGCCATCGATTTGAACATATCAGACACATATGCATGAATTATTAATGCCTATCATTTATGCATCCATTTTGCACAAACCCATCATATTAATGAATAATTTCAAGTAAGGTTTCAGAATCAAAAGGTCACTGTGTTTCCAATCATCATCCAAAAATCTTCTATGCAAAATAAATTCTTTGAAGTTACCAAAAAAAAAACTTCTATGAACTATCCACAACAGTTAATTATAACAGAAGCAAATAATATTTGACATCCAATAATGACAAAATGATAATGCTTTCACATAATGCAACTAACATATCAGTTGCTACACCAACAACAACTAGGTAGAAAATATTTACATAAGATGTGCATAATGCATACTAAATAAATACCAGTCAAAACATCTAACGCCAGGACAATATATGAACCGGGAAAGATTCCTTTTTGTTCAATTTCTTCATCTTTTCTTCTTTAAATTCCTTAGACATTCTAGGCAGCCATGGTAAAACATACAGGTATCCCTTAGGATTTCTCCTTTGCACATTCATTCCCCGCCGGATTGAAGTCATTCCATGGGTCGCAGTTTTTGTGGCTTCAATCCGGTAATATTCATCTATAAAAGTCATTACTAAACTTTTATACTGAGTAGCTCTGTTGACCTCCTATAGGTGATTCAACACACCTTGCCATATCGGTGGAAGAGTGTTCATAAAGAATTGCACCATCTCAGATTGTGGTATGGGACGACCATTCCATATGATCTCTTGTATTTTCCCGTTGACTTCGAGAACATGATCAATTAAGTCGCCACTCTCCCATCGATAATCAGTTAGCTCGGCTATCAACCTAGAAAGCCTTTCCTTTTGTTCATCGGTAATTGCGCGAATAGGTGTGCGCACCTTAAGGGGAGGCATTGTTCCTGCAACAAATGCAGAACAAATAATGGACTACATATAATCCACATAAACTTAATTGGAAAAAGAAACACATTCTTTTCCTCCACTCTTCTCTCTCCTTTTTTTTTGGGTCAACGATCAAAGTCAACGGTCAACGGTCAATGATCAACAGTCAGACGAGTCGAGGTCAACCGGGTAAGAGTCAATCGGGTCGGACCGACCAACCCGACACGTGCCACGCATGTGCGCGGCTGACGTCACGATGACGTTAGCTGGCGCGTGCCATGCACGCTCCAGCGACTGCGCGCGTGCGTTGCAAGTGCTTGGGCCGAAACGACGCGTGCGTCGCACGTGCCCGATGTGGACCGTCCACGCGCAATGGCGCGTCCGGCGATCCTCGGCGGCGATTTACCACTCATTTTTCTCGTATCGACAAGACCTTCGACCCTACGCTATCAGAAATGAACTTTGACTTACAAAAAATCAAAAAGACTAGGGGGAACAGTACGGTGTTGGGATTTTCTGTCCCCGATTGACCAGCGGCGGCTTTTCTCGAAATTCGACCAAAAAACAAATCCAATAACATAAAAAGTAGGGGATCGGGAAACATGAACTATGGCTATGATACCAATGTTGGGAATACCAGATTCCCTAAAATCGATCCGATACACAATCGAACCCCTAAACGAATGCGGAAGACGAGCCCTAGAAGCACATGTATCACCGATCGAAAAGCACGTCACAGAATCGAATGTACCTTGTTTTCTACAGATTAAACACCAATGTTGAAGTTCGAGGAAGAATCACGATCTTGTTCTACCAAGGAGCGTACTATTGCTTTGAAGGGGAGAAAACTCTAATTTTGAGGGTACTGTTCTTACGTTGTTTTTGGGAGGGAGAAAAAGAAAAAGAACGTATGTACATCAAAAGATACATTCCTTTTTTTTTCTTTCTATCTCTAAAAACGTCTCATCCAAGAGACGTATCTCTTCAACGTAATACCCCTTCCAAACGATGCAACCCCTAAACACATTTTTTCATATCTCAACCCTTCATTCATGGGCCCTTAACCTGTGGGCCGGGTTCTTAGGCCCAACATGGGTGGACTAGGCCTACTTAGGCCCATCATCACATATAAAAAACCCATTAATAAATATAAAAACTATACTTAAATTCCAAAGACTTCACTGTATAGTGAAACAAGACATTATTAAACTTGAACTTCATGCTTACTTTAAACATAAGAACAAGTTACCAATATTGCATTTACATCGGAAACGTGACCTATTCAGTGAAAATTAGAGGGCTAGGCACAAGCTCGACAGTTTATCATTTTATCTAGGGATAAATGCATCAAAAGTTACCACCCACCGGTGGGCAGCTGAATTGATTCGGCTTTGAGCACTTCATCGTAGAGGTCACATGGTCGAAACTCCGCAGCTGCTAACACGTCTTAAGTGGGGGGCCATGGTGGTGGGGTCCTCTGCTAACTTCCCCCCAGGAATTGACACTTAGTCCAGAGTGCACCGAGCACTCTACTAGCAGTGGGTTGCCCGGTGTAAGCCTGGCGGGCTTGACGGATCCTAGGCATCCAAAAAAAAAAAAAATGCATCAAAAGTTTGTTGTGAGAGAGCAATGGAGTTCTAAACTTAAGAAAATGCATTCAAGTCCTAAAACTTGTTAAATTAGTATAATACTGACATGACTTCCTTAAGATACATCATGTTGATGAGGCGCCATGAATTTCCAAATTATGATGATAATTTAAAATTTAAAACGAACAAGAGTAAAAGATTGAAAAATAATAGTAATAGGAATGACTACACTAGAAGTCCTAAAAATATTCATAAAAGTGTAATTAGGTTTTAAAACTCTCAAAAAATGCAATCAAATTCTAAAATTTATCACGAAAGTGCAATTAAATCCTAAAACTTTTAAAAAATGCAATCAAGTCATAAAATTTATCACGAAAGTACAATCAAATCCTAAAACTTTTAAAAAGTGCAATAAAGGAAAGGACATGATTGAATTAATTTGACAAGTTTTAAGACATGACTCAATTGCACTTTCATGATAAGTTTTAGCACTTAATTACACTTTTTAAAAGTTTAAGTACTAAATTGCACTTTTTTGCCAAATTTTAGAATTTATAATGCACTTATCCAAAATTTTTTTTAAAAAAAAATTAAGGATAAAATGAATAAGAACTACAAAAATCTAAACTAGAAAAAAGAAAGAAAGAAAGAAAGAAAAAAGAGGCAAGCATGATTAAATTTACAATCCCCATAATGCTAAATTGATCCCTTCGCCTTCAACATTTGGGCGAGAAGATCCTCTGCCTTCTCGAACAAAATCATCTCCGACAAATATTGCTAAATTGATTCAAACATCTTCTTGTCTTCCAACATGGCAAGTAGGGGTGTCAAAAAAACCCGAACCGACCTGACCCGAACACAACTCGAACACGAAACAAGTTTGGTACATGTTTAGGGTCTTGATATTATTCTGATAACAAATATAAAACAAGCGGAATACATGTTTCGGGTCGGGTTTAGGGTCGGAACATTGTTCAACCTAGAACACATTAACACCCCTATTCCAAACAAGCCAACAAACACAAACAGACGTGTTTTTGAAAACCCCTCCCCTTCGGCTTCTTCTCTAACGACTTCTCGTGGATTCCGCTGCCGCCCTCTGATCGACGCGCCTCCGCCTCGCCGTCCCCGTCGCCACCCCTCGTCTCAACGCCGAACCCTAGCTACCGCCGAATCAGTCGATCGTTTCCGTCTAGGTCTCCATCTCTCATCTCAATGCCGGAACCCTAGCCATCGCCGATTCTTATTGTTTTAGTGGGAAAACGCTGGAGTTGTGGCTTTCGGCAGGCGTCGGTCAAATCGTGAAGCTCGCGACAGAGATGGGTGGAGTTTAGACGCCCAGGAAAGCTCTGTTCATGAACCCAGAAGAAACAGAGGGTTGGACTCGGAGCTCTTCTCGTTCTTGGTAAGGTTTCGTTCTTCAGACGCCATCTCTGCTCTTTTTCTTTTTTTGTTTCTTGGATGCTTATCTTCAATTGGTGTTTCTTTCTTTCTTTTGGGTATATCATGGTTTTGTGGTGTCTCGTCTGGTGCTCTGGTTCTTGGTTGTTTCCCGTTGTTCTTGAAGTTCATGAACAGAACAGGGAGGGTCAGCGTTCTGGAGGGGGTGATTGGGTCGGTTTTATTGGGAATTTCTCTGTGTGCTAAACTATTGGCAGGGAAGAGTATTCCTTTTCTGGACTCGCTTGCTACAAGCAGAATCTAGGACTTCTTTTGGGTCTCGAAACCGTCATGCTTTTGCATAAAGTTTGTTAATTTGTTGCGAGAAAACTTGACCTAAGCATGTGTTGCAGAAACCCACATTTTTTGTTTTAAATGTTCTCTGCTCTGGCCAGTCAAGCTGATGCGTGTTCCACTTTTAATGGAGTTTGAGGTTATATTTCTCTGGCTTTATTTACTCAATCCATGTTTCCTTTTTTGCAGGTTATGAAGCACCAAAACTGAGGTAAGCTGTCGTCCAATCCCATCCCACTGGCTGGAATTAGAGAACAATCCCTCTCCATAACTCCAGTTGGTCAGCTTAGTCTTGAGTCTTGACCAATATGTTTGTTCTTGTCCATGATCGCATTTGATGCGGAAATTCCTTAACAAGATGTCTCTACTATCAAAAATCAGATAAATGCAATAAAGAAGGCGATGGCACAATCCTACAATATCCATATTTTTGTTTAGTGATCAAATTATGTCGTTATAGACAAGTCGAAACCCTTTATAAAGTGCATGAGATGTCACGCCCCGAACCCTGGGTATGCGCACATCCCTTAGCGGTTGATTAAAAATTTGCAACGTTCCAGGACGCGTCGTTGGCCCATTCTTTTTTTGTCTTTCAATTAAGCACATGCGGAAGCGAATTAAATAAACACCCAGCCAGCAATCAAACACAGGGATAGTAAAACACGATCGCGATTTTCCCATAAAAACCACAACTTATTTATCCATTGTTGTCCCTAAGAAGTTTAATGATTTACAAGTCCTTATACAGACAACTTCCAACCGACCCTCTTAAAAACCTTCAGGGATGAGGGTCATCCTAAACTTCGCTAACGACGGGGCCAGCCAAAAGGTGTCGCATCTCGTGCCCACCACATCCGCACTCAACAGATCTTCACACTACGGCCCTGAAAAAGGTTAGCCAACAACAAGGTGAGATAAAATCTCAGCAAGTCAAACCTTAAACCCCAATTAGAATGCAAATTCACCTCAAATGTGGTCCTAAGCACACACCATACAAAACTTATCTCGCCTCGGCGCATACCTGCACGTTAGCTCAACATATATACCATCATCAGTGCAGCAAGCGCAATTTAATAACCGGAACACATCATTTCAATCACATGGGTGTCGATTATAAGGCCAAACCGTTATGACACGTCACATACTATACCATACAATTTTGTCTAATAATTAGGTGCAGCTACCACAACCATGCAGGCGTGTTCCAATTATTACGATCCATCGGTCACGGCCAACTCGAAAGTTGGTGGTCATCCGGGGTAACTAGGCATCATCCCGCTCCGTCGGGCACGGCAACTTTTAGAACCCACGCCTAGACGGCATTCCATAAAGGAGTATCGGTTCGGCCTCTATCGCGACTCAGCTTCCGAACCCCCGTCGGGCATCTGATAAAAATCGGGCATAGTCCCCAAACTCCTGTTGGGTGACGGGTTCCACTTAGTGACCATGCACACACATCCTCAATCAAACTCATTTCTTATCTTCTGTCAATTAGCCCAAAACACCAAAATTCCTTTTAAAACAATAAACCCTGCAACTCTTTTTTTTTTTGTTCAAAGCTTTCCAAAATAAATTCATACAGGGTCATGTATTTGAAATTAACCCGCCAAAGTTTGCATGCATCTAGTATAAAACCTCATTGTTTTATAGAACAAATAATTTTTGGTGTCCAACCCGACACTTCATTGTTTTTCTAATTAAAAGCCCATAAGGTCATCTTTTGCATTACCAATAAACACCCATTATAGCACAACCATTCACATATTATCACGCATAAGTCCTCAGCATGTCAAAAGTCAACCACATCACCAAATATACATTATCCAGCAAGCACAACATCAAGAACAACCACAAAATCACAACCGGCCCTAACCGGCAGAAACCAGGCCACTCACGCGTTTCCAAGTTTAGTTCCAGAAACATAATCAAACGAGCTCATAAAATTCTCAAATTTGAATATGTTCTAAAGGACGCTTAAAAAAATAATTCATGAAGACACCATAACCCAGATCTTTCTAGATTGAGAGCAGTAAATCGCTCAAACCGTTACAAAAACTGTAACCATGTCTAGAAATTACGTTTTCCAAAATCAGTTTAGTTCGAGGTCCAAAAATTGTCCGTTTGATTTGAAATTGTACTATGTTAAACTAAGAGATGTAATGAACAACTATTGTGAAGAAACTCTTTCGAAAATCGAATTCTATAAGTTGATAAAAATCTTGTGAACACCAAAAGGTCATTGTTTCCAGCACAATCCGAGATTCTGTTTTGCAAATAACGAAGCTAAAATATCATTCCTTTAAATCTCTAAAATCTTGAGTAAACTATATGTCATAATTGAAAATGTGTAGAACATTTTTCAAGAATTAAGCAACCTCAAAATCGTAGCACATTTTTCCCCACAAAAATGGCAAGCGGCAAGCGTTCAGCACACTACTCTGGGAGAAATCCATTAAACCAAGCTAAATCACCCTCATTAGTATTAATCCAATCAACTAGATCAATACTAATCCATATTAAGGTTAATATAACCAAACTAGATTAACGCTAATCTATATTAAAGCTAATCTAATTTAATACTAATTTAACTAAGCTAATTAGCATTAATCTAACCCATTAAGCACACTTAACAACATAATCAAGGATTAGGGAGTTAACTCACCGGATTAACATGGCGGCAGGTTCATGGCGACGGCGGCACGACAGTGACCAAGACTTGAGGCTACCGCATCTCCAACGGGGGATCGACCGAGGCTGAGAATAGCCCGGGGCTCATGGCCAAAGGAGCTGGTCGGTTCTGGAGTTGCGGTCTGTGGAGTTGGGATGGGTGGCTATTCAGTGGCCGATTGCTGTGGAGCGTCGGCGTTGGTGGTTACTAATGGTGGCACGGGGCTGCGGTGACCAGGATGGAGTGGAGCTGCTGTGGTTTCGTGGCTGTGGCGTGATGGAAGAAGGGAGGTGGGCTGTTCAGTGGTAGAGGTGAAATTGTGATGTTGCTGGGCATGAAATGGAGAGCTGGCGTGTTTGGTGGAGTGGGTGGGACATCTATGCAAAAGTGATGATAGGAAGGGAAGCAGCGAGTGAAGGAGCTGTTGGCCGTGAGGGGTTGGTTTGTTGGCATGAGGAGGGGACGAGAATTGGGGGCGTGAGGGAAGGGAAATGGAAGGGAGATGGGAAGAAGATGGGAATGACAGAGATGGTCTGCTATAGTTGGACTTCACGCGTGAAATGGAGGGGGAATTGGAGAGAGGGAAGAGGGAAATGAAAGTCAATGCTATGACCAATAGAAATCTAAGGGAAATATCTAAATGACGATGGTAATACCCCTAAAGTCTTCAGCCCAAGAAGTCTTGCATCCCTCCAATGAAAATTTTCCTTCATTTCCTCACTAAATAAGGCATTTTGGTGGTCAAAAAGTCCCTTGAAGCAGCCCATCCGAATTTCCCTATTTTAGTTTTGCCGAAAACCGATTTTTCCGCGAAATTCCGAGCTCGATGGAATTTCTCCGAAAGATGAGATGATGTCCTAAAAATAAATCATGACACGCTCGAATGTTCGATTTCCAAAACCGAATTCAATTTCGTGATTCAAATCGATCGAATGCAATTTTAGTACAACCTAACCTATCGGATAGCTTTTAGGGAAATTTATCGCGTTTGACCTGTGGTTGATAATTTTCGATCCACATTTGTGCATCTTCAACTCGTAGACGACCTTTGGTTGTCGTAAAAATCAAAAAGTTTCAATTACGTGTCCCAAGTGCACTATCGATAGAAAATCGGGACAATCCCGTTCGACGTGAGTTTCGCAATCATGCGGAATCACCCGCAATTCAATTATGTTTTTCCGTCAAATCAACCTATTTCCGATCACTAATCGATTATAACGGTGTCGTATTGACCTTAGACGATTATTATGGTCGAGCGATCGATTCTCGATCGAATTCTCAAGTTTGTCGCGTTTATATCCCTTGATGACTTCACCTAATAAATTAGTTAACTCGTGAGGGGCCACCTTAGAGAAAAAGGACCATAGGCGCGTCGATGAAATGCCTATTTCATATATTCGAGACGGGGTCGAATTTCAAGATGTCAGAGAGATCTCCAAGCGAAGATAAACAACCTCTTAGCATTGTCAAACCTTTCCCAACATTTCAAATTCATGGTAAGTTTGTCCCCATGAAATGTACAAGCCCTTTTCGCCATCTTAAAGATCACATAATAAAATATGGGCAGAATGAGTAGAAGTGTCAAAAGTTGTGTACAATGTTCATTTTAATGCCAAAAGCTTTTTGTCAAATCATTTAAGTGTCATGTTTAAAAAAAAAATTATCACTTAAGTACCAAATCCAATCACTTTAGCTCTAACGTGGCAATATTTTACTACTTTTTCTATCTAGCATGGCTGGTTGAAGGTTTGAATCAGCATAAAAATCTCCAAATGACATCATTCAACTACCTACACAACCCAAAATGACATTGTTCGCAAGAAAAATCTAGCGATAAATTTATCTCTGAATGGCATTGTCTCTCTCTCTCTCTCTCTCCATTTTTTTCATTTGAGCTCTATGGGTGTCGCGACCAAATTTTCGGGTGCACCACCTAACATTAGGTTAATGGATTGTTAAGCCTAGACTTAGCTCGGGCTCTCCCAAGCCCATACCAACTCGTGATTTAGGTTCAAATTTCTAGCATGCAAAAGGGAGTCACCACTAATTAGTTTAATGTAGGTCGATTAGACACCTAAGTAAAATAACGGGAGAATCATTTTACTTTTATGAACCAGAGATTTTGGATACGGGGACTTGATTACGTTAGATTTCTCTAACGCCCTTTCGGTACCTTTCTCCTTTGTTTTTTTGAAAAATGTTTGGCAAGCAGCTTGAATTGATTTCAATTTATTTTCCTAACATGTGAGGTGTTCATGTGGGTGCGCAAACCATCAATTTAACACCCAAGTAAAGCAATTAAATAATGCAGAACTTACCTCAAAGCAACGAAAGCATCTGCATTGTTAGATCATAATTCACATCAGCAATCTTAGATATGATTCTAATTAACAAGCAATCAATCAATTTTGCTTTCACTTTTTTAACGAGAATATAGTCCATATGCAATGCAATGCTTCTAACCTAACATGAAATAATATGGCATGGTAAAATGTCTTAAACTATATGAATGAGTAAAGATTTTTTTGAACATGCAATAATTAAATATGCAATATAAATTAACCAGAATGACCTAATTCTAATGACGGGCAATTTCTAATTAAATGACTCTAGCAATAAATCCTAAATGATGTGCATTTCATGAACCTAATTCTATATTATGTGCACATGATTTTTTTTTTATTTAACGAAAACTTGTAATTAAGATTACCAAAAATAAAAATCTAACTCAAGCGAAATACTATCTATTCTAAATGCTTCCTAAACACGCATTAAAAAAACCCTATCATGCAATTCATCTAAAGATCTATCTAGACCTAAGATGCAATTTTTATCTAATATGCAATAACGTGCAAAGAATGCCCTAATTCTAATTTTTTCCTTTTCCTTTTTTCTTTTTATGAAATTCGAAATTAAAATTAAACATGCAATTCAGATAATAATAAAAAAACTAACATCCTAAATGAATGCACTTTTTCTTTTCTTTTTCATGACTCAAAATAAAATCCCTATCTTAAACATGCAAGATAATTAAAAAAACAAACAAATCTAATCCTAATTCAAATTTTTTCTTTTCTTTTTCAGGAAAATAAAATTGATCCAAACACCACGATGGCAAATCAAACAAGATAAGATTGATATCCAAAAATTGGCGAACCATATCTCGGGCATGAGATTGGGTTGGCCAAACTTAAACAAAATCGCGAATCGAATCTCAGGCGTGAGATTGGATTGGCGATTTTTCCGTGCAATTGCGAGTTGGATTTCAGGCATGAAAATCGGACTGTCAATCGTATGCACGTTGTGAAATTATGGATTAATCCCCGGATTCATGAGAATTCAAAATATTTTTGGATATGGCAATAACGAACAAATATTCAAAATAAATCGCGATCCCATGGATCTAGCAATAAAATATGAGAAACTTGAATCAATCAAGAATCTTACCTAACTCTCGATATCGCACAGATAAATTTTCCAAATTGGGACCAAGTGCAATCGGACCGGGATCGCGATCGGTTTCTCGACGGCGAACGGCAGCAAGCGTTATGTGCACGGCGGCGATGCGGTTGGCGTGGTGGTGCTCGCAACACTGTATCAATAGAGTTCGTCACGAACGCTTGCGGTGGATGGCAGCAAGCTATCGTTGGTGCCGAGAAGACACTCGGGTGCCCTGCAAAGAAAACAAAAAAAAGATCCAGCGCCATGGATGGGCTCCTAATAGTCCTTGGCTTGGTGTTGTCTGTTCTCCCTAGTGATCGGCAAGGTGGCTGGCAATGGCAAGCAAGGGACCAAGGGTTGTGAACGGCTCTCAATTTTCGATGGTGGGTGGAGGAGATCACCGTTGACTTCTCAATTTGGTGATCAATGACCAATTCTTCAAGGCTTGTTGTCGTGGAGTGGTCATGATTGGGAGCTGTAACAAGAGCGTGGCAACAGATTCTCGGAGCATGCTCAATTAGGCATGGTGTGGAGCTGTTCTCGTCAAAGCACGCGTGGTAGCTGCTTGCTGGTCATCGTCTCGTGACTGGGTGTGGGGACCAGCGATAGATTGGCAGCTCATCGTCTCAGCCCGGCAAGCTTCAGATCGTCGTTGGGCTGAGCAAGGGACGGTGGGCTTGAGGTGGTGATGCGCTAGCAAGTGTGACCACAAGAGCTTGGCTGTGGCAGCACGGTGGTCATTGGGATCTCGACCAAGGGGCTTGGTTGAGGGACGCTATTAGAGATTCCTGCAAGTCACCTCGGTAGAGGTGTCGAGATCAACGTGGCGTAGTATTCTCGGTAAGATGAAGTCCAGGAGATGAGAAGATGGAATCGTCATAGTGAACCAAGTGGGAACGTGATCATCATCTTCAAAGTGTGATTCTCCTCTGGCAGTATATGAGCCCCTTTTTGGCGTACTCTCCAATGAGCGAGTTTTCTCCTTGCATCTTCGGAACCTCGAGAAGAAAGAATAGAAAACTCTCTCTTTTTGTGGCCGTATCATTACGCGTGACCGTGTATTCAATATGTGGCCCCCTCCAAAACCCTAAGCGAACAAACCTATTTATAGGCCCCGATTAGGTTTTCAATTTTTCCAATCCAATATCCACGAAGATTCTTTTTTCAAAAACAATATTCGTTTTGCCGAATGCAATATTTGTTTTTCCACTTGCCCTATCCGAATTAACCATATCCCGGCAAAATTTCAAAATTTCAATTTTTCCACGAGATAACTTTCGATTATTAAAAAATATGAGCTTTGGCCAACTTGCTCGCTTCGTGGGTTTAGTCCAAAGCTCAGAACCACTAATTTGAACCCATCCGTCACCAGTCTAATAAAATGCGAAAAATACAAATTAAGAATAAATGCACCTAAATCTATATGCCATAAAATTAAAATTTTCTATGCAACAAATAAACGACTAAATCGCCAAAATTTAGGTGTCAACAATGAGCTTGGAGGGGGAGGGATTGGTCTTGGAGGCAGCATTAGAGGAGAAGGATTGGCAATGGGATTTGGCTTTGAGCTCATGCTTCTCTTGCTCATGAAACTTCTACATTTTCTTCTGCTGAATCTTAGAACCCTTGAAGATGCGCCGACTGCCGGTTTCTTTGGCGAGGGTTTGGGCAATGTACAGGAGTTTAATTTAGGCATTCTATCGAACGTGTGGCGAGCAATTTCCTAGCAATGTTTACATTCAACTATGGATGCAGCTGAGAAAAACAATGAATCTCATAGTAGCTAAAGTCAAACAAGACAATTTTTTTTCAGTGGAGCAGATGGCGGTGCTTGGTGTGGTGGGCGGTGGCTCCATGTGCAGGCGATGGAGACGATAATAAGGGAGAGAAGAAAACAAAGAAAGTGACAGCGACAAGGAGAGAGAGTCAAAGCCATGTAGGGTAGAAATTCGATGTATTTTTTAAAATCCGCTTGGAATTGGTTTTAAAAAAAATGCCACGTCATATTTTTTTTCTAAAGTAAAAAGTCACATAATTAATTTGGTTAGAATATCTCGCTATTGGTACTTAATTGATCATTTTTTTCTCTGATTTCACACTTAAGTGATTGGGTAAATATTTTTGGTACTAAAATGATCGCTGTATACAACTTTTGGCAATTCTAGTGTCCTCCTATAAAATATGTTATACGAGGCTATCTTTGCTATTCAATCCACCAATTCTATTTTTAATACAAGCTATCAAATACTGCTCCAGATTTTGTTGGGACACATGACAAATTCTTCATTGTGAAGAGCACATACCCAAGGGGAGGGGGGGGGGGGGAGAAATTCCAATTCTATTTTTTAATAGTTTATGCACGTCTCAAATTGGATTACCAATAACATTGTCATAACAATCAATAATTGAAAGGTAAATGTCACGCAATAGCTTTCCAATTGAATGAATATTATATGGTCTATAAATCATATATAATGAGCTCATTTACACTATTGATCACGTATCCTTTCGTATGCTTCCTCAATCACCATAACTAAAGACTCACCAATTGAGGTCCAGGAGAGCCTCCTCCACTTCGTTATCTTCTCCGCAAACCATTCAATTCAGTGAGGAAAAAGAAGAAACTTCGAAGGCATCGTCGTCGTCATGACTACCACATCCGAGCTTGTGTTTGTCCCATTTCCGGCCGTCGGCCACCTGGTGTCAATGTTGGAGATGGCCAAGCTCCTCGTCGACCGCGATGACCGGCTCTCCATTACGATCATCGTCATGAAGTTACCCCTCCACTCCGAGATTGACTCCCATGTTGAGTTGTTCGCCGCCTCCGTTGCTGCCCGCATCCGCTTCGTCCTCCTCCCCAAGAAAAAACGTCTCCCTAGATGCGTCCCCGATGGCCTTTCTCAATCATTTCATGGAGAGCCACAAAGCCAGCGTCAGAGAAGCCATCGCCAACCTCTCCGCCTGCGGCTCGTCACGGCTCAAGGGGCTCGTCGTTGACATGTTGTGCACCCCGCTGATCAACGGGGCTGTCGAGTTTGGCATCCCTTCGTACGTGTTCATCCCGTCGGGCGTGGCGTACCTCGGACTGATGCTGTACCTCCAGTTTCTTCAAGATGAGCAACACGTGGACCTGACAAGGCTTACGGGCCCTGATGCCGAGCTGGACTTCCCGTGCTTCACTAACTCGCAGCCGGCCGCCAAATTCTTACCCTCAGAAGTGCTCGTGAAAGAAGACTGCCAGATATTCTTGGGCCACGCCCGGAGGTTTAAGGAAACCAAAGGAATTTTGGTAAATACATTCGCCGAGCTAGAACCACGCGCGATGGAGGCCTTGGCAGGCCTTGGAGCGCCCACAGTTTACGCTGTGGGGCCCATACTGAACATCAAGATCGAGAGCAAAAAAGGTTTTGAGATCTTGGACTGGCTCGACCAACAACCGTATGCGTCAGTGGTGTTCCTATGCTTCGGGAGCCAAGGGATCTTCGACGAGAATCAGGTGAAAGAGATTGCTTGTGCGTTGGAGCGAAGCGAGTGTCACTTTCTTTGGTCCCTACGGCGGCCACCGGCGAAGGGCAAGCTCGAATACCCCAGTGACTACGCAGATCCCGCGGAGGTCCTGCCTGAGGGTTTCATTGACAGGACCACCGGTGTCGGGAGAGTGATCGGGTGGGCCCCACAGGTTGCAATCCTAGCCCATCGAGCCATTGGAGGGTTCATGTCGCATTGCGGGTGGAACTCCACCCTAGAAAGCATATGGTTCGGCGTGCCGATTGCTGCGTGGCCCCAGTATGCGGAGCAACAGTTCAACGCATTCCAACTAGTGGTGGAGCATGGCCTCGCGGCGGAGATCAAGATGGATTATCGAAGAGATCTCATCAAAGGTGGCGATGACATCGTGACGGCAGACAAGATAGAGAGAGGGATAAGGAGGTTAATGGAGGGCAAGGAGGCGGGAGAGAGGAGGAAGATGGTTAAGGAGATGAGCAAGAAAAGCAGGAAGACTTTGATGGAGGGTGGCACTTCTTACTTGTCTTTAGGTCGCTTCATCGAGGATGTTTGCAGTCAGTGAGCCTCCATTTAGCTTAGGAGGCTATTGGTATTTCAATTCTATGATTACTTGGTGTGTTTCGGCGTATCTGGGACTACAATCCATTCGGACTGTTCTAGTGTCTTTTTTGACTATAAACCATATTGATTCTCGTCGACTGTGTTTTATGTGGAACCGTGCAAATGTAAAAGACAAGTTATGGAAAATGTTCAACAAAATAAATTGGCCGGAACCATCCCTCCTTGATCTCAAAGTATAGATGGATTTCATTTTGCTTTTGTTTTCACCTCCGGCGCTACTCTCATTAATGCTTTTGAAAGTGTAGTGTGAAAAGCATCAGGGAATATAGCAAAATTTAACCTTCAGTTGAGGAATATAAATTTGGTTTTACACCATGTGGAACGCCAAAGGATTTTTAATTTTATTTTTTTTAAATTATGCTTTATGTTTATTACAATAGGAAAGCGTGGCCGGCAGATTCATGGGCCGAGTAAAATAATAAGATGAGACGGTTTTGCAAGGAAGGTGCTTTTAATGGTTGGTAGCTCAAATCCCGTGTAGGCCAACATCTCGTGAGATAAATGGAATGCAATAGAGTTTAAGGAGATGACATTTAAGACTACATAAATAATTCAAAGAATATAATCTCAATAACACGATACAGTTCATGTGAATGTCAGTAGTTGTTAATTCGCGACCGTCTTATTCACAATATATATATATATATATATATATATATATATATATCAATTTCGATATGTAAGTTCAATGTATGTAGTGATGTGATGTATTAATATCTTTATGCGTCATTCTCAATAGATCTAATTTTGTATTTTAGTAAATTCATTTTAAAAATAAATATTGGTTTGTCAATGCACATATAGGGGTGTACAAAGGAATTGAGAACTTCCGAACCGCTCGTTGCCAAGTCCGAGCTCCCACTTTCTCATTGATGATAGCTCTCTTCGATGCTAGAATTTAGTGGAACCAAAGAGTACTAGTCTAGTTTTTAGTTCTAGGCATAGAACGGCCCACCCGCCCACTTGAACCGGAACGATACAGGAGTCGAGTTGCTGCAGAGAGTGGACGTCAGTGACAAGCATGCTGAGGCGCGGCGCAGGCAGCAGGGGCACAGTGGCGAGCTGCTCCGGGTGCAAGTGTTCGGGGTGATGGCAGGTAGCGGCGTCGGGCGTTGGGTCGTGGGCTGCTAGGCGACGACGGCAAGGTAGTGCTTGGTCATTGGGCAACAATGAAGGCAAGCGAGCAGAAGGTCGTTGGTGAGGGAGACTTTGGTGCGGTGGCGAGTAGCGCTAGGCGAAGGTGCAGGCGTCAGGTGGATGTTCATTGGTGGTGGGCGAGCAGAGGCGCGGGTTGCTATGGTGGTGGTGCGACGGCTGCAACGACGAGGGGGCGCTGCAAGGTTGACGGTAGGGGCGGCGCAGGTTGAGGCAAGGCGAGCAAAGACGCTCGGGCGGAGCGAGCGTCGGGAGGAGGTGAGTTGCTTGTGGCGTCGTTGGCTCAGAGGTGCTGCCGGCGTGGTGGCGGGCGAGCGGGGGCGCAGCGAAGGTCGCGGGTACTGTAGGTCACTGGGTGAAAGCTTGTTGAAGAAGAAGAAGAAGGCCTTCCTCTCATTGTTTTGTTCTTTCTCTCACGTTCCCTTAATCTCTCTCTCTGACTTTGCTGCTGTTAGCTTATTTTTTCTGCAATTTGTCAGAGAAAGGAAAGGAAGTGACTGCCCCTTTTCCAAACGGCTGCTTTTTATGACAATTTTCGAATTTCCATTCTTTGTTGCCTTAATTCGTGGACTGCACATTGAAGTGTGATTTTGCAATCAGCTCGATTTTTCCTCAAATGCTTTGATTCCTTCCATTTTATCAAAATTCTTGCTCTTTATTCATCTGATTTCCTAACTCTTGATCCTCGACCGAGAATTGCTTCCGCATTTACCAAGAGTTGAATATTCTTCATAATTTCCAACTTCTATGCATAATCAATCAGATTGATTTTCCCTTGTTTTTTTTTTCTTTTTATTTGCTCTGATGCGATTTTTATTTTTATTTCCTTAGGGTTGCTAAAATTAGGTGTCAACAGCGTTTGAAGAGGCTGACAATGATGAACTTGAAGAAGGTACCGGAGAAGAAGGTATAGAATGATCTTTCAACTCCATTTGATCAGTATCACCATGAGCATTCACTTCTTCTTTTTGATTGTCTTCCCATGAGCCATCTTCATTGAACTTGACATCTTTACTTATATACAATTTCAAAGTGTTAGGATCAAATAAACGATAGGCTTTGGATGAGGAGTCATACCCAATAAAGATGAGTTTTTTGCTCTTGTCTTCCTGCTTTGATCTTTTCTGGTCCGGGACATGAGCATAGGCAATGCTCTCGAAAATTCTCAAGTGTGAAATACTTGGTGTTCTCCCAGTCCTTGCTTCCTGTGGACTTACGCCTTCGAGTCTGAATGTGGGACATCTATTTTGAAGATAGACCGCACATGAAACAGCTTCAACCCAAAGCTCCTTAGGCAAATTTTTTCTCTTTAACATGCTTCAAACCATGTCAAGGATGGTTCTATCTTTTCATTCAGCTACGCCATTTTGTTGAGGAGAATATGGAGCCGTCAAGAAACACCGAATACCATGATCTTCACAGAATTTGTTAAATATGGCTAAGGTAAATTCTCCACCATGATCAGTCCTCATAGTTTTGATAAAATAGCCACTCTCCTTTTCAACCAACTTTTTAAATCGTTTGAACATATCAAACACTTATGTCTTTTCTTTCAAAAAATACATCCAAGTTTTTCAAGTAAAATCATTAATAAAAGTAACAAAATATCGATGATTACCATATGAGTGAGGAGTGATTGAGTCACACACATGAGAATGAATCAACTCGAGTGGTTTCTTCACTCAATAAGTTGCTTCCTTCGGAAAGCTAGTCTGGAATGTTCATCGATAACACACCCTTCACATAATTGATCGGGATGATCAACATGTGGTAAGCCATAAACCATCTTCTTGCAAGAAAGCAATGTAAGTCTGCCAAAATTGAGATGGCTGAACCTCAAATGCCACAACCATGAAGGATCATCCACGCATGCATTCAGACATCAAGACATGTCATTCTTTATATCGAGGGTAAACATCATGTTTTTCGATATCTTCACATTCGCAATCAGTTTATTTTTCCTATCTCAGTTTAGCTCACGAAATCTTGATGAGACGGTTAATGATGCCCTAAGTGTTCTTAGTCTAAGTTAAGTAAGTTTAGGTGGTTAGTTAGTTTAATTGGTTGGTGATTAGATTAAGGTGTTTAATTAAGTTAAAGTGTGTTTAGTTTAAGGTTAAGTAGGTTTATTCTAATATAAGCCTTGATGTGACTTAATGGGTTTTACTTTTGATTTATTTAATCGTTTCGAAATTCTGGAAAATTTAATAATATATTATATTCCGAAAATCATTAAAATATTATTTATAAAAAAAAAACTCGAAAAATTATTTTTGACCTCAATTGCTTAGAATTTTGTGCTAATCGTGCTATGCATTTAGAAATTGAATTTGATGAATGGATGTGGCAAATTGCGTGTTGATTGTGATAAATAGGGTTTTTATTCATAAAAATCCAAGTGTTGGATTTTGATGCAAAAATTGGATTTTTTAAGGAAACTATTGTAATTGGAGTATGTGAATGAAATGCGGAGTGTTCGGAAGTCAATAATGATTTGTCGTGTGCTGGTTGATAGACTCGGTCGCAGTAGTGGCTAGGCCAACTGGACCTGTTTTCCTTGTGGTTTGCCATCAGTGTGTGACGTGCCTCGGGTCGCAGTAAATGCTAGGCCAACTGGACCTGTATTCTTTGTGGATTGCGGTCAATGTAGTGACGTGGCTCGGATCGCAGTAGAGGCTAGGCCAACTAGATCTATGCTCCTTCGGGAATGTTGTCGACGTAGTGACGAAGTTGCGCTCCAAAGGGGGGGGGAGGCGATGCCTGGCATTAATGTCAGTAGATAGCTGAACTGCGAGTAGGCTATGCCCTTGTGTGGCAGTGAATAATAATTGGAATGCGTGCCGAGTACATTTATGGTTCCTATGAAAGTGTTGGCGTTCCAATTATTTGAATTCTTATTACTACCTGAGTTTGTGTAATATAAATTGTGCTAACCTACAGGAAGGAATTAAGAAGAGGTAAGTCTTTTGTGTGATGTGGCTAGGCCACCCAGGGTGTATTTTCTTTCTAATAGGGGTTTAGGGGGTTGAACTTGCTGAGACGATGTCTCACCCCGTTGTGGGCCAAAATTTCAGGTCCTTAGATGGCGGTCGTGGAAGACCCGAAGCCATGGAGTCTGGAAAGGTGGAAACTGAAGGATCGGTGAACGTGTCCTACTAGTTGGTCTTAGGATAGTTCCCCTTTTGTCGAGCTAGTCTATTTTGCAGACAGTCCGGTGTTGTATTTAAACCTATGTGTTTATAATTGACTATTTGGTATTGTGATTGATTGCCTGCTTTTCTATCCCAAGTTAAATGTTGTCACGGGATTTGTTTCGCTTCCGCATGCGTAATAAAATGAATGGGTCGGCGATGTATCCTGGGATGTCGCATTTTTTATCGACCGTAGTGGGATGTGCGCGCGCTCAAGGTTTGGGGCGGTGACAGATAATATCGAATTTTAGATTTATCATACCATTAGCTTGTCGAGTTCTTTCCTCTTCCACGAATACCTCTTTGATAATGGTATCTACCATCACTTCGAGCAGTATCACCTTTGTTTCTTCCATAACCTCTTCCTTGATAGCGGCCTTGGCCTCGACCATGATCATGATCTTGGTTTGTCTTGCAAGTTTGCACAGGATCTCTTCTTTGCTCCTTCTCATCTCGGATGGTCAGTCGCATTTGGAGAACTTCCTCCACCAGTTCAATCTTTTTTCTTCTGAATCTTTCTTCATGGGCTTGTAATGAACCCATAAGCTTATCAATCATCATGGCATCCAAGGTTTTGGATTCTTTAATTGCAACAACAATGTGGTCGTACTTCTTGTCTAAGGACCGAAGTATTTTCTCAACAATACGAACATTTGAAACGTCTTCTCCATTTCTTTTCATCTAATTAACAATTGCCAAAACTCTTGTGAAATAATCAACAATAGCTTTAGATTCTTTCATATGAATTACCTTGAATTCACCTCTCAAGGTTTGAAGGCGAATCCTCTTAACTTTCAGTACTCCTTGATGTGTGTTGTGAAGAATCTCCCATGCCTCCTTAGCAATAGCAGCATTCGAAACTTTTTCAGACATGGAATCATCTAAAGCTTGATAGATGATTGATAGGGCATATTGATCTTTCGAACGAACCTTCGCCAAGGCATTCCTCTGGTTCTAGTTCAAGATAGCTTCATCATTTGGCTCATAGCCAGTGTTGACATGTTCCCACACACCATAGGCGCCGAGTAGAGCTTTCATAGTTGTCTTTGATAAGACGAGGGTATTGGAGAGGAAGCTGATTTTTTGTTGACGCCATGATCACAAACCGTAAGCTCTAATACCACTTTGATGAAAGTAATTTGAAGGTGAAACGCTCACAACTCACATAAGGAATAGAAGATAAATAGGCTTGTAGATTTATTTCACCTTAACAAAAAATAATTACAAGACTCCCCTAATTATAGACTTGTTACATGACATTTACTTTTCTATTAGAAAAAGCTAACATTCCGAATAAGATTTAAAAACTAACAAATCAATCACCATATCTCACCTTATCTTTAAAAACAATCACTATCTCTAAAAACAATCATTACATCTAGAAATAGGAATAGACTTATTATAGGTAATGACGAACAAACTCATTAAAGATAAACTTGCAATTATAACTATTTTTCAATGCCGATACCGAACTATTATCTATACCAATGAATTTGGTTTAATTTCTAATAGGTTTCCCTATACCTTAGGACTAGGTCCAAGAGTATCCGGCAGTCTTCTTCTACAAACACATCCGAGGGCAAGAACTTGGTGGTGGGCAGCAGGTTAACGAAGCACGGGAAGTCCAGCTCGGCATTAGAGCCCTTGAGCCTGGTCGGGTCCATGTGTTGCTCCTCTCGAAGAGACCAGAGGTGCAGCATGACTCTGACGAATGCCATGCCTGACGTGAAGAACATGTAGGAAGGGACGCCAAACTCAACGGCCACGTCGATCATCGTGGTGCAAGACATGTCAACGACGAGCCCAATGAGTTGTGGCAAGCCGCGGGCAGAGAGCTCAACGATGGCTTCACGGACATCGGCTTTGTGGCTCTCCATGAAGTGATGGATGAAGGCTCGACGAGACTTCCTTGGGAAGTGGCTTCGCCTGGGGACGAGGATGAAGCGGATGCGGGCAGCGATGGAGGCGGTGAGCGACTTGATGCGGGAATCAATCTTGAAGTCAAAGGGGAACTTCCTGACGAGGACGGTGATAGAGAGACGATCGTCGCAGTGGACGAGGAGCTTGGCCATCTCCACCATCGACTCCAGGTGGCTGGGGCCCGGACATGGGATGAACACGAGCTCGATTTTAGCACTCATGAAGACGATGATTCCTTCGAAAATTCTTATTTTCCTAACTGAGTTCACTCGTTTGCGACGATGATAACGAATTGGAGGCTCTTATGGACTCAGTTAGTGGGAAGGAGGCAAGCAGGCAAAATGATGCGAATAGGAAAAGAATAATATAATTAAAGGAGATACGGAGGGAATATAATAAATTATTTTTTAACAGGTAGTGAAAATAAAATATATTCCCTACTTTTTTTAATTATTATTTCGTACCATTAGTGCAATTCATAATATTTTAATTGACAATTTCTTTACCTTAAATAAGGGAAAATTATCAATAAGGGTCCAAAGTATTCTCGTTTTCTCATATAAGGGTCCGAAGTGAATTTTGTTTCAAGTAAGAACCCGAAATGGCCAAATCATCTCAAATAAGGAGTTGAAGTGACCAAATCATCTCAAATAAGGGCCTTTGGCCAGCCGGCATCATTTCAGCCATCGGAGAAATGGTATTTTTGGTAATATATATATATATATATATATATATATATATAACTATATATTTTCTTAAATTTATATTTTATATTTTTTTTTCTTTTTTTTTTTCTTTTTTCCTCTTTCCTCACCTAGCCAAAGCTGTCGATGGCCGACGAAGGTTACTCGCCTCAGGGTCAAGCTGCCCTCGCTAGAGACGGGGCAACCCAGGCAAGGCCTTAGGGTAGCCTCGCTTAACACCAGTGAGGACAACCCTCGCTCGATGCCAAGGTTGCCCTCGCTGAGGGAGGGGGGGCTACCCTCGTTAACCCACGTGAAGGCGACCTTCGCCTAAGTTGGCGAGGAATGCCCTTGCATGACGCCGGTGGAGGCTTCCCTCACTAGCCCACGCCCTCACCCAAGTCTGGTGACCTCCTCCATGGCCGGCAGAGGGAAAGGGGAAAAGGAAAAAAAAAGGAAAAAGAAAGGGAAAAAAAAAGAAAAAAAATTAAGTTAAAAGACAAAAATGTCCTTCAATCTGAGAGGTTATACCCTTTTTTGAAATTGATATAACTACTTCAAACTCTTATTTGAGACAAATTCCATTTTGAACATTTATTTGAAATGATTTGATTACTTCAAATCGTTATTTGAAACAATGTCCACTTTGGGTCCTTATATGAAAAAAACAAAAGCACTTCAAACTCTTATTTGGAAGATGCTAGGTCGATCATTTTGCATTTAAAGGAATACTTTGATGAGGATGGTCGAACCTCTAGATATGAGATATCTAAGGCATTGTACCATATGAGGATGGTTGAAGGATCATCAGTTAATGATCATGCTTTGAAAATGATCTAGCACATTGAAGAATTGGCTAGGTTGAATCTCGTTATGGACAATGAGTTAGCTATGGATTTGATCCTCCAATCTTTACCCAATTCATTCTCTGGTTTTGTCCAAAACTTCCACATGCATAAGATGGAGAAAACTCTCGCTGAGTTACATAGCATGCTGGTATTTTATGAGAAGGAATTGCACAACACGAGACCAAATGTAGTGGCTATGGCTAAGGCTACTTCTTCAAGGGTAAGATTGTTTTAAAGAAAAAGAAATGGAAGAGGCCTGTCAAACCTGTTGTGCAACCAAAACCCAAGATTGATAAAGGGAAATGTCATTACTATGTGTCAAGGGGCATTGGAGGAGGAACTGTAGGAAGTACCTCGCGAGCTTGAAGGTCAAGCCCAAGGACCAACCTTATGAAGGTATGGTGTCTATGCTTATTGAAACTAATCTTATGGTTAGTGCTAAATCCAGCTCATGGGTTCTAGATTCTGCTACAACTTCACATATTTGTATGTCTTTGCAGAATCTGGAAATAAGCAGGATGCTAGGGCGAAATGAGATTGTCCTGACATTTGCCAATGGAGCAAGAGTTGCTGCATTAACTATAGAGACTTTTCGTTTATGTTTGCCTTCTGAACATGTATTGGTTTTAAAGAACTGTTTGCATTATAAGAATGCTGTTAGGAACATCATCTCTATACCTCGTTTGGGTAAAGAGACTTATGAATTTTCTTTTGCTGATGATGTATGTTCTATTTATTATAATAAAAGATGTGTTGGTTATAGCTTGTTAACCAATAATCTTTATACCATTTCAATGTCCGGTAATGCGATTACCGATGTCAATAAGCAAAATAGAATTGATATAAATGCCATAAATAATAAACGCTCTAGAGATAGTCCAAATAAAAAGTATGTTTGGCATCTCCGATTAGGTCATATTGGAGAAGACAGAAGTAACAAGTTGAGTAATGATGGGTACATTGATCCATCAAATTTTGAGTCATACTCGACTTGTGAGGCATATCTTCTTGGAAAAATGACCAAAGTGCCTTTTGCGGGACATAGTGCGCGAGCTACTGACATATTAAGATTAATACATACAAATGTATGTGGACCAATTAATGAAATTGCTAGAGGTGGTTATAATTACTTCATTACCTTCATCGATGATCAGTCACTTTATGGTTATTTATACCTCATGAAGTATAAATTTGAATCCTTTGAAAAGTTCAAGGAATTCAAGGCTGAAGTTGAGAAACAAACAGGAAAATGTATTAAGGCTCTTTGATCGGATCAAGGAGGTGAATACCTTAGTATTGAATTCCTGGACTATCTTAAAGAAAATGACATTTTATCACAATGGACACCTCCTGGAACTCCAAAACATAATGGTGTATCTGAACGAAGAAATCGTACTTTATTGGATATGGTGCGATCTATGATGAGTACACCGATTTGCCAATATCCCTTTGGGGATATGCCCTTGAGACAGCTGTATATATACTGAATAGAGTGTTGTCCAAATCTGTTCCAACTATGCCCTATGAGATATGGCATAGTAGGAAACCTAGTCTTAATCATAATAAGATTTGGGGTTGTCCAGCTTTCATGAAAAAGCTGAAAATGGAAAAATTGGAGGCAAGATCTGAACAAGGTCGCTTCATTGGATATCCAAAGGAAAATCTTGGATATTATTTCTATTCTCATTCAGACCAAAGAATTTTGGTGAGCAAGCACACTTCTTTTCTAGAGAATCAATTCGTCCAAGAAAGTGGTGCTGGGCGGAAAATAGTCTTACAAGAAGAAAATAATGAAGTACCAAACAACCGAGTTCAGATACCAATCTATGATTCAGTGGGAGCTTCTAATACACAAGCTCTTAGGAGAAGTGCAAGAATGTCTCACCCACCTGCTCGTTATAGACACTCGGTTGATCATATTGAACCATGATTCATTATGAATGATAGTGATCAACCTAGTGATCCTAAAACCTATGAGGAGGCGATGTCGGACATCAATTCTGGTAAATGGCTAGAAGCCATGAAATCCGAAATGGATTCAATGTATTCCAATGAAGTTTGGACCTTGATTGACTTGCCTGATGGTATTATACCAATTGGTTGTAAATGGATCTTCAAGAGGAGGATGAATGCTAAAGGTCAAATTGGAACTTACAAAGCACGACTGGTGGCGAAAGAATATCGTTAGAAAGAAGGAATTGATTATGACGAAACTTTCTCACCTGTGGCCATGCTAAAATCCATTCGGATTATGTTGGCTATATCTGCACACCTTGATTATGAGATATTCCATATGGATGTCAAAACGGCTTTTCTAAATGGTTTTCTCGGTGAGGACATCTATATGGAACATCCACGGGGTTTTGAATCCAATAGTGAAAAACGGAAGGTGTGTAAGCTTAAGAGATCCATTTAAGGACTCAAATAAGCCTCCATAAGTTGGAATATCCGTTTTGATGAGGTAGTCAAATCATTTAGTTTCATCAAAAATCCGGATGAGCCTTGTGTGTACAAGAAGATCAGTGGGAGTGCAATTACATTTCTAGTTTTATATGTCGATGATATACTTTTGATTGGAAATGATGTACCAATGATATCATCGATAAAACTATTATTGTCACAAAAATTCTCCATGAAAGATTTAGGAGAGGCAACCTACATTTTAGGTATCAAGATCTATAGAGATAGATCAAGATGATTGATTGGCCTCTCACAATCTACATACATAGACAAAGTGTTAACATGGTTTAACATGCAATGTTCCAAGAGAGGATTATTGCCTTTTAGGTATGGGATTCATCTTTTTAAGGAGATGTGTCCCAACACTCCTGAAGAAAGAGAGCGGATGACGAAGATACCATATGCATCCGCTATTGGAAGTATAATGTATACTATGCTATGTACTAGACCTGATATTGCGCATGCTATAAGTATTACTAACATATATCAGTCTAATCCAATTAAGAGCATTGTATAGTAGTCAAGAATATTCTTAAGTACTTGCGAAGGACTAAAGATTTATTCTTGATATATGGAGAAGGAGAATTTAATGTTATAGCTTATATAGATTCCGATTTTCAATTGGATCCTAATGACTATAAGTCCACGTCTGGGTTTGTCTTTACATTTAATGGTGGTGCAGTTAGTTGGAAAAGTTCCAAACAAAGCATAACTGCCGATTCCACCACTGAGGTAGAGTATGTAGCTGCTTCTGAAGCAACAAAGGAAGTTGCTTGGATGAAGAAGTTTATTTCTGAACTTGGAGTTGTTCCTTCAATTGAGCAATCGATTACATTGTTTTGTGACAACAATGGGGCGATAGCTCAAGCTAAGCAACCAAGGTCTCACCAAAAGTCCAAGCACATTAAGAGACGCTTCCATCTCATTAGAGAAATTATTGGGAGAGGTGATATCGCCTTGCAGAAAATTGCCTCAGCATAAAATGTGGCAAATCCCTTCACTAAGGCCTTACCTCAGTCTTCTTTTGAAAGACATATTGACAAAATGGGTTTGAGGTACTAGACAAGTTGGCTTTAGTGCAAGTGGGAGATTGTTGGATGTATGCCCTAAAGCTACTATGTAATAGTTACATATTAGGGATTTAAGTTGTACTATCATTATTATTATTTAATTAATGGCAATGATGTATTCATTCATTTGTCTAATTATTTTATATTTATGAATGATTCCATAAGATCTGTGACATCCTAGATTTTCGATCATATTTTCTATTGAATAAATCACGCATTTCATTAACGCGCCTATAGAGCTATTCTCAGAGCTTATCACTCTCGAGATAATTAGACTATCTGGGGAAACCATTAAGGATTTTAAGGCAAATAGACTTGAGAATTCGACTAGGAATCAGCTTCTCGACCGTGCTCATCTGTCGAGATCATTACGGCACATATATAAATCGATTTGAGATAAGATATAGGTTGGTTCGACTGAGATGTGTGGCTAATCATGGGTGACACCACTAAATTGGAAAATTCTCGTCGACCAGCACTAGACTGATTTTACTATCGTTTTTGTATCCCGTGTCCATATTTGACTCCTCGAGATTTCCACGACAACTAAGAGTCGCTAATGGGTCGAGTGGGTTCATTGTGGCTTGAAGAAAATCGACCACGGGTCATTTGCATTGAAAATATCTTAAAGTTACCCGGTAGTCTAGGTTACGCTAAAAACACGCCGAATGTAAATTAACCGCCAATTAAAGTCCGATTTCAGAAATTAAAGTTTTTTTCATGTCACAATAAATTCTAGGAGTGTCGACTCAGTCTCAGAAGATTTTTTTGCAACCTGACACTTTTTGGGAAAAAGTCGGCATAGGGCTGTTTTGCGCAGAAAAAGTTGAGGATCGTTTTTTATGGCAAAATTGGAAAGCATGATGGATGTATGGGTGAGGAAAAATATCAATTAGAACATTGAGGTGCCAATTAATTTTATTGAGACCAAATTGAGTTAATGTGAAGACTGGTAATGGTGCGTTTGGGAACTACTTTTAGGAAAAGCCTTTAAGGAAATGTAAAGGCCTTTAGTCTAAAGGCCTTGGGTGAAATGCAAAAACTGTTTGGTAAACTATAATTGAAAAGCGCCTTGAGAAGCAACTTTGGGAAAATGCTATTTGGTAAACACATATTTGTTGGAAGTCCTTTAGCGCAATTAATTTAAGCTTTATTTTTTTATTTTTAAAGTTGAAAACAAAAATAGTGATTTTTTTATTATATATTTTTGCACTAAGATGTATATATAAAAGAGATATATTAACAAATTCAATGACTATTTTTTTTATATATATTTTTGCACTAAGATGTATATATAAAAGAGATATATTAACAAAATGAAAGAGTAATTTCATTATAATAAACATGATTACATACGCATCAAAGAAAGAAATAGGTTTTCATTGAAAATTACAAACATCCTCCTAAAGTGTTTACTAAAATCATTGCTATTTGATCACGTAAATCCTTCCTTCGAGTACATCCAACAGCAAAGGACCACTATCTCTATTTCGATTAATATCATATCCATTCTTGCTGCTAAACTCCTTCAACTCAGCTTTCCAAGAATCCTTTTGCTGCAAGGGTAATTCATAAAAACTCAATTGAATTTAGCAGTCCTCTAGAAGAATAGAACATAGAAAGGTACTTGCAATAAGGACAGAAGAAAACTGCAGCTGGAATTACTTGATTACCAAATTACACTCAGGCAGATAAACTTTTAATGTGTGGTTTAGTTGCGCTCAGTCCAAGTATTCAGAAATCAATGTTGTTAATAGCTTCCCTGCATAATAAAATGAGGACAATTGAATAAGGTCACCACATTAACAAGCACATGCTACTTACATTGAACAAACCTGAGGGGCAAAAAACGATATCTGCAGAGTCTCTATCAATATCCATCAGCCAATAGCTAGGGGATTATCCGAAAATGAAAGTATATCGCTATGGTCCATACCGAAGGACCGCTATGGTCCATACCGAAGGACCAGAAAATAACCTGAAGGAGAAGCATGAAGTTGTTTTGCTCGTTCATTGCAGCTACCTAACAAAGCAGGAGGTAAACCTTCCTTCTCCACAACTTGATCCTCCTCTTCAATTGCTTCAAATACACTAGCCCGCAGTTCCGCCTAGCATTCAAATAAATATCAGAGAACACCTAAAGCACATTCAATAGCCTAAAACGCGCCAATCCTGAGTTCAACTTAGCAAGCAAAATAAAACAGTGAAAGAAATAACAGTAGCACTGAGAAGCACATATAGAATGTAAATGGCATGAAAGAAGATGAAGATCCACAAGTTGAAAAGAAGATTGATGCTCATGGACAATCCATGTATCCACATTCTGCTTAGTTACTTGAATTCCCGAATTACTATAGAAAAACACATAATTCATTAAGAAACATTTCAACTAAAAGTTGTGCTCTAAATAGTAACTTGTTCAACAGCCCAAGAAATGCATTTGCCATGTCATTGCACTCATTTATCTTTTCAAACTTAACAGCCACCCTCCACAGCAAATTCACTTCAGCTCATAAGATGCGATCCTTTCCTTTTTGCCCATTCCAAAGCAGGGGCAGCAAATATTGCGATGGAGTGACTAAATAATAGCAATAAAGATGACAATAAGCCAGCAGCTTACAACGAACCAAAAATTGTGATGATGTAACTGAGTAATTAATTAAACTCTCCATGGCCGAATAAAAGGGGGAAAAAAAGGACTTTAGTCAACTGCCATCCAGTTCCTAATGTTTCCTACGCGACTTCCGCCAGAATTTGCACGGACGGGACCAAATTTCCGATGCTAAAATCACAAGCATCCGTCTCTCTCTTCATTCGAAAGCACGAGATACATTTGCAATAGGAGGGGCGACATCCAATACGACGAAATCATAGCGAACCAATCGAATCTGTACTTCTCTGATGCCAGTGCACGAATTGATCAAAACCCAAAAAACGAAACCCTCTGGGGAAGATCCTGTCAAAACTCAAACTAGCGCAGCTCATCAGCTCCCGTCCCACCAAAAACAGCTCATTCGCACATCAAATTACGCACAAATCTAATCACGAGCACCGAACACGCACACAACACTTCGAAGAAAGAAGAAAGAAAATGGGTAATCCTTCAACTGTGACTAACGACTAATAAGCAGAGAACACGCCAGAAACCCAAAACCCAACTTCAAAATGTCGACGCCAGAAACCCAAAATCGGAATTCAACTAGGCACGAAAGAAAATGGAATCGAGAACTCACCGAAGCAAAAAGAGAGTCTGGCATTGGGTGGCTGGCGACGATGGTGGCCGGGGCTCCGACGGTGACGATGGTGGCCAGGCTTCGACGGAGACGGTGGTGGCTGGTTTTGATAGCGACGGTCGAGGTTGGCGGTCGTGGAGTTGAAAAGGAGCGGTGGAGAAGATCGGGGAGAGAGAAGGCCTTCGGACGAGAGAACGTTGCTCTGACAGCGACGATGGTGGTTGGGCTTCCATGGAGACGGTGGTGGCTGGTTCCGACGGTGACGGTTGGGGTTGGCGATCGTGGAGTTGAAAAGGAGCGGTGGAGAAGATCGGGGAGAGAGAACTTGGCCTTCGGACGAGAGAAGCGATGAAAATGAGGTTTTCAAAGGGGTCAAGACTGTCCTTTAATAAAGCTTCAGCATGCCGAAAATGCTGAAAAGGCCAAGGCAGCCCCCAACCTGCCTTAGGCTTTCAGCCTTAAAAATGCTAGCTTTCAGCCCAAGTCCTTTCCAAAGTTTTTTGCCAAACACCATTTTTTTTGCCCAAAGGGCTTTGGGAAGTGGTTCCCAAACGCACCTTAAGTAACCAATTGAGGGAGAAACCCAAATTCGTGTGCCCCTCCCCTCTAGCCATTTTGGACCACTTCACAAGTCCAAGAGGGAGCCTTGGTGGCTGCATGATAGCCAAGTAAGTGTGCATGGACTAGGATGAGTTTGAGAGATATTTTGGTGGAAAATAATGGCCATGGTGGCCCACCCTCTCTCTTATCTCTTTCCTCATCCCTTCCCTCCTCACAAGCCACTGTCCAAACCCTCCTCTCCCCTCTCTTGTTGCTGCTCGACACCTACAGAAGTGGAGGAAGGCCACCAAAGCCAGCCAAGCAGCTCAGAGCCACCCGCCGCTTGCGTCGTCGCCCTCTGCCTCCACCCACGCACGCCGCACCTTGCCGCCTCCCTCTCGCCGTCCAGTTGCTGTTACAGGCCTGTTGCAGCTCATCCAAAGCCGTCGAGCCTGTTTAACCTCCCTAAGAACAGCAAGGAGTTTTGTGGGTATCACAGCACCTTTGAAAGCCATTTCGAGGTGTTTACGGGCCTCGAACTTTAGGCCCGCTTTGAAGAAAAACGTCCTCCGCGACGTTCCCGACGTTTCAATTCGAGCGGATTGTTAAATGGGTGAGTTTAACTCACTAAACCCTGCTTAGTTTGCTAATTATGCTTAGGGGTTTATTAGTGTTAATTAAGCATGATTAGGAGGTTAGATTAGTTTATGATAATTAAATTAGTGACTTACTAATGCATGTTAGGTGGTTAGACATAGTCATTAGCGAGTAAATAGGCTCAAGTAATTATTGAATGGGTCTCGGAAATTTTCCGGGTCCGTATCGGCTTCCAATTAGGCATTACAGGCTTAAATTGGATTTATTGTATTTATTTATTTAATTAATTAATTATTTTCCGGAAATTAGACCGGGATGGTCGACGACCGGAATTTTATGTTGATTGTTGTGGTGCAGCCCGTTTATTTAATTGAGCTTTATTTTGTGCTGAAATGAATTATTTGTGAATTTGGGATTTATTTCCTAAATTAAATATTTTTTTGTTATTTATTGAAAAATAACCGGCCATCGGTTGATAATGCCATAAATGTTTTGTTGGACTATAGAAAATTGTGGGAGTTATGGAAAAGAAAATATTATATTTTGGCTAAGGCCAACCGTGTGCCCACGCATGATATTTTATTGGATATGATAAAAGATGAGAAGAAATGCTGTATGACGTGGCTCGGTGACCTGATAAGTCACCTTAGAAAATGCACGTAAATCGTTGATTATATACATCACCTGAAATGGCACATGGCTCGGTGAATAGTACGTCATCTTGGCGAATAAGTCGCCTTAGAGAATGCACGTGGCTTGGCGATTAGTATTTCGCCTTGGTGAATAAGTCGCCTAAGAGAATGCACGGGGCCGGTGATTGAGTACGTCGCATTGGCATATACGTTGCCTTAGAAAATGCACATGACTCGGTGACTAAGTACATCGCCTTGGCATAGAGGTTGCTTTAAAGAATGCATGTGGCTCAGTGACTAAATATATTATACTGGGAATTGTATAGTATGGATGGAAATGACCGAGGGATGGTCCGATTGACATGTAATCGACTAGGTCGATTGATCGAGATATCGATCCATGATAAAATGATTGGGTGCCTATCTGAACTGTGCTGAGTTACAGGGTGGAATCTGAGGCCAAGGTAAGTTCTCTGACCCGTGTGTGCATAGGCAGCCCATAGTATATTGATTTACTAATCGGGTCTTAGGGAGTAGAACTCACTGAGACATTGTCTCAGTGGTTATTGTATAACCATTTCAGGCCCCTAGATGGCAGCACCTCCACCTCCTCGTCCTCCGATGCATTTTGGTATTCCTGAGGAGATCACCGAAATAGGATACCACTTCCCGATAAGCCACCACCCAGAGGGACTAGAGTATGTGTTGATAGAGTCCAAGGTCTGGGTTGAGGTGAATAGAATCGACCTGGTACCCCACGAGTATCGATCACGGTATCGTCACTATCATGATAGGTGAAGAGAAGGTCCCATCCCAGAAGGTGATGTACTTCTGTACGTTCTAGAGGCAGCATTCTGGTTAGGGACGGCAGACCCTAAGGATGGGTCGGTAGTAGATACCAAGGATCCTAAGCTCGAGGGCGATCCTAAGTCACCAGTATACTTAGTCGGGGGTGCTAACTGGAGTGAAGAAGAAGGGGAGATAGTTGAGCAAGAGGAGAGACCGGAGGAGGATCAGGAATGGGAAGAGACAGCGGAAGAACCTGCAGAAGAAGAGCCTGAGGAGGACCCTGAAGAGTACCCTGAAGATGAAGAAGAGGAGGATGATCCTGAGGAGGATCCAGAGTACGACCCGGATGAGGACTGAGATTCCATCCTATTTGCAAACCTAGGTTGGGAACTGATGTGTGATAGTTCAACCTTTAGTGAATAGTATTGTAATAAATACTATGTGGTTTGCTTTGTATAGAAGTGTGGTTATGGTTTTTCAGTTGTGAAAAATATAGCCCTACTTTTCTACCACATTGTTTATTTGTCTTGGGATTTTATTATATGCTTCCGCTTGCGTATTTAAATAAAAGGGGTTGGCGATGTATCTTGGGATGTCGCTATAAATTGACCAGGTGAAGGATGGGCACGCATTCGAGGATCGGGGCGTGACAAGATCAATTGCAACTAGACCTATTCTTGAGACGTCAAGAATATATGTGACGGGTTCATAGTTAGACTGAATCTTTAAATCATTCCCGGTCGATGGATTATTGAGTGGATATTAACAATCCTGTTGAAACCGGTGTGTTCTTAACTTCGCCATTAAGTATTATGATGCTTGAGTTAGAACACAGGTGTTTGTATTAGATAATTTCACTGAACGTGATGCATATGGAATGGTTAGCGACATGGAAGCTTTTAGCGTGGTCAATGTCTAATTGTTCATGCTTTGGTCTTGTGTAAATAATTCTTAGACCTGAGGCACAGTATTAACTTGTGTGTCGAACAACTATGGTTCACAGGTGCACGTAATGCCGGGTCGTTGATCCGTCTTTATACTTGATGGTCATAGTTTGTTCATATACGAAGTTGCACGTGTGCACAATATGGAATCCGTCTCCTTGTTACATGCAAGGTATAATAATGATGTCCTATGCGATCTAATTATGACATTGCATTGAAATCATCGGCCGGGGTTGTAATTGAGAATAAATTGTTTATATCTCGAATAAATGCATGTCAATTAGATTTGTACATATGATCGAATTGGTGACTTGACAAATATTCTATGGTCTTTATTTGATCGGGACATAGTAAGACAGTGGGATTAAGTTACACTGTAGCCAAAGCTGACAGGTTCATTATGTTCTTAAAACATTCATACTATCTGGGTAGCCATGACATATTGTTAGATGTCAATCATGGCTTGTAGGACCTAAAGATTAATTGGGACAATTAATTCTTTTGGGAGTACTAATGTGTTAGTACAAGTCTTACTACCAGCTTAGTGATGAACCTAGGGATGTCACACACCATAAACAATTAGGATAACGTGGAACAAGAGAGAAATAATGTTGCAAATGTGTTTGCAATTACTGCAATCGAATTGAGTTGATTAGAAATATGATATTTAATTTAATTTGCATTATAGTCACGAGCCTACTTGCATATGATGCACACACATGTCCAAAGTGAATATATATGTTAATGTATTCCAAATGTACATATAAAGATTATGTTCTTTTTATTTTTAAGGGGATTGATTAATTATTTATTTATTCATTTAATTAATTAATTAATTAATTAAAGTTGAAATGGTCAGCAATTCTTGCTGACCATTTGGCACGAATAATCGTGCACATGCACGAAGCAATCGTGCACATGCACGAAGCAATCGTGCATGATTGTGCACGATCAGCAACGGTTTAGCAACCGTTGCTGATTCGTGAAGAAGAAAAGCCCCATTCTGCTCAAGCGGCAAAAACAGTGGTTTTCTTCTTGTTCCGGATCGGTCCTTCACCGTCAATAAAAACATGAAGTTCTGCTAGTTGCTGAAAATAGAGCAAAACAGTGTGCGTGTTCTTGTGATTTTTGCGTGTTCTTGTATTTTTCGAGACACGAGAAAGAAGAGTGTTCTCTCGTTCGGGCCGTGACTATAATACATCAAGGATATGGCGGATTGTATCCACGAAATTGCTAGCACAATCAAAGTGGTGAATATCCGAAAGTTCTCTCTTCTGTTCGACGTCCATTGTTGGTGTGTCTGAACTAGAGGTCCGACGTTTGTGGGGCTTAAACTGTAGAACATCTGAACCAATTCGTAAAAAGTGCGTTTCGAAAGGTAATTCATTTAACTCCCTTTTTATATTCAGATTTTTTATTAAAACGCACAAACAACGCCTTCGGAGAATCATATATAAAATATATCATCTTTGTTTCCGCTATGTTCCTTTTTGTTAATTTTATCTATACATGATTCATGAAACCCAACACTTTCCCATACTATATTTGTTCAATAATCGGTTTGTTCATTTTTTATTTGCTTTAGCACGGATGCAGGATATTTAGATACGTTTTAAGAATGAAAAACGATAAAAAAAAAAATTATACGAAATAAGTTTTGGAGGATAGCGATGCATGCAAAGTATTTATTCTGCTCAATCACATTCTCCATAGTTAAGAGCATACACGAAATGTAGAGTGCGCAACCTTACTCTAATACCAATTATACGAAATTTGGAGGTGTAGCTCCGATACTCCTTGTTACGTATGCGAAAGTGTTATGGCAGTAAAACAAGATAGCTCGAGACACGCTCGATACACCAAAGTCCAATTAGGACTTTTCTTTTGACCAATGGATTGCACCTTGAACGATTACAGCTGTCTTCTGTTAAGGATAGCAAGGATAGAAGCTTCGCTGATATAAATACTGATATCAGTAAAGACAGAGGAAGTAAGATGCACAAGAAGAAGTACGAAGAGGAAACTTATGAAGAAGAAGATGCAGAGAATACAAAGAGATAATCGAGTCTTGACTTAGTAGTTAGTCAAGCATATTTCAGTTTCAGAAGTTAGTTAGTTGGTTACTCTGTTTTGTTAGTTGGTTACTTTGTTGAACTGTTTTCAAGTTCTGTATATAAATAGCAAAACTCTTATAATTGAAGTTCATGGAATGAATGAGGAAGAAGTTGTTCATCACACAATCTCTCTAAACTGTTTCTCCTATTTCTTCCTTGCACTTAAACTTCTTCATGGTATCAGAGCAATGGTCGATCATCCTCATGATCATGTGATCGCTTGAGAAATCAAATCGAAGGTCTGTGGCAGCAGAAACGATCCTCTGTTCACTGGATCTGGTTTTCTGATTATCAGATTCAAAATCTGATCAAAAGAACCGCGATGATGATGGTGAATCTGGTTCAGTAACTTCTTCTTTGATCAAGAGATTGAAGAATGAAGATCAGATTCATGCTAAGTTCTGAAGATTGATTTCTGAAGTTGATTCTTCGGTTCTTCGAGGATAGAGATCAAATGATGATCAATCAAAGTTGCTGTCACAAGCTATGCATCCTGAAGAAATCATCTTGATCTACAACAGAGTGAAGTCAGTTTCAAAGCTTCATTGATCGTTGAGACGTCTATATCTTTCAACAAATCTGTGAGTTGATATTTTTCATCAGAAGTATACTTGTAGCAACATTCAATAAATCAGTAGAATCTGTGTCTGCAACTAGACTGATTAACAATCAAGAAGAATAGAATGGCAGCAAGAAATTTGAGATATCCATTTCCTATTCATGTTAATATCTCGAATTTCGTTACCATCAAATTAGCTGAGGATAACTTCCTTCTATGGCAAGCTCAATTCTATAGATTCTTAAGAAGCCAAGATCTGTTTGGTTTTGTGAATGGGGAAATTCCACCACCTGCAAAGACATTGCAGGTTGAAGAAGGAGGTCAAACATCTGAGGTCACTAATCCTGAGTACAATGACTGGATAAAAACAGATCAGCTTGTGTCTTCTTGGATTAGTGGTGCTGTATCAGAAAATATACTTGGCTTGATAATTGGCTTGAATACTGCTTATGAAGTTTGGCAAACTTTGCTAAATCGTTTTACACAAAAATCAGTAGCCAAGGAGTTCGAGTTAAGAGGAAAACTACAGACCTGTCAGAAACGTGAACGAACTCTATCAGCTTACCTCAGGGAGTACAAGTCAATATGTGATCAATTGAATGCTATAGGAAAACCAATTGATGAAATCACAAAACTTTTTGGAATTCTGGAAGGTCTAGGATCTAAGTATGAAAGTTTTAAAACTACAATCTACTGCTTAAAACCCCAACCAGAATATGATGAAGTGATCTCACACTTAGAAAGATTCGAAGCCAGGTTGCAGAACTACTCTTTAAATCAGTTCAGTCCTAACCTAGCTTACTATGGCCAGAGGAAAACTGAAACTATACATAAAGAGGAGGCTGATGGAGAATTTACACCACAGCATACTATTCCTAGAGGATCAAGAACAAATAATCGTGGAGGAAGATTTTATGGCAGAGGAAGACCTTATAATGCCAGATACATAAATTTTGGTTATCCTGGAAGAAACATGAGTTACAGAAATAATAACTCAAACTATGAACAAGAAAATCAGCAGTTTAAACAGCACAATACCTTTGCTGGCTTGAGTTCTGCTCAGGGTTTTAGACCATACAATGTATCAGCACAAAGGTATTCTGATACCAGGTCATATCCTGCATCAAGTTCAACTCCTCACAAAAGGGTGCAAGTGGAGAAAACAGCAGAGCATACTCGACTTGAGTGTCAAATCTGCAAGAGGCCTGGTCATGATGCCTTACATTGTTGGTATAGGTTTGATAATTCCTATCAAGTTGAGGAGATACCAACAGCCCTGGCAGCTCTACATATTGAAGAGACAAATGATCAGGAATGGTATCCAGACACTGGAGCAACAGCCCATATTACATCTAATGCCGGTATACTTCATAGTCTTTCTAAAAATAATAATGCTGATACAGTCATGATAGGCAATGGTATGTGTTTACCTGTCAAATATATTGGTAATGCAATATTAAATACTGCCACTGATGCTTTGCCTTTAAAAGATGTGCTGATTGTGCCTGAGATTAAGAAAAATCTTCTATCAGTATCAAAGTTAACTGATGATTACCCCTGTTCTTTTATCTTTAACAAAACTGGTGTATATATCACGGACAGCACCACCAACACAACCATGAGGCTAGGGAGCAAGGTTAGAGGTCTGTACAGAGTAGACCCTCATGCTGCAGAAGTCTACTTCACTCAAAGACAAAGAACTGTTACAGAAAGTCTCTGGCATCAACGACTGGCTCACACAAATCAGAGTATCTTGAAGCATTTGAGGAATCAAAATTTGATTCAGTACAACAAAGAACTACAGCCTATTTGCAGAAGTTGCCAAATAGCTAAGAGTACTGCTCTACCGTTTCCATTATCAAATTCTATAGCTACAAAACCTCTCGAACAAATTCACTGTGATATCTGGGGGCCTTCTCCAGTTAAATCTTTTCAGAGTTTCAAGTATTATGTCATTTTTGTTGACAATTTCTCTCGGTTCAGTTGGATATATCCATTAAAGCTGAAGTCAGATTTCTATAGTATTTACCTCATGTTTCAAAAGTTAGTAGAAAATCAGCATAGTTGTAAAATCAAGACCTTCCAATGTGATGGTGGAGGAGAGTTTATAAGCCAACAGTTCAGAACTCACTTACAGAATTGTGGCATTCAACAGCACATCTCCTGTCCCTATACCCCTGAACAAAATGGAATACCTGAAAGGAAACATCGACATATAGTTGAACTTGGCTTGGCTATGTTATATCATGCCAAAATTCTATTAAAGTTCTGGGTAGATGCATTTGTCACAGCCAACTACATTGTTAACATTCTTCCTACTCACAAGTTACATATGCAATCTCCCTTCAGCAAATTATATCAAAAGAAGCCAAGATATGATCATCTCAGAACCTTTGGCTGTGTGTGCTATCCCTGTCTTCGACCATATGCACAGCACAAGCTGGATCCACGATCTCTAACCTGTGTCTTTCTCGGATACAATGATCACTATAAGGGATATCGATGTCTTGTCCCTACTACTGGCCATGTCTATATCAGTCACCATGTAGTATTTGATGAACTTTTCTTCCCTTTTTCTCAGAAATTAGCAATAGTTTATCCCTCCTACACACACTTATATAAGTTGTGGACAGCAGAAGAGCAGTTTCTAGCTTCATCTACTTCAGCTCACATCAGACATCCCACTGCTCAGTCTACAACTTGGGAACAAGACTCTACCACTCAGCAAACCAATGGCATAGTTTCACATCAATGCACAGATCAAGCAGTTTATGTTTCTCCAGCTGATCTCTCTACTGATCACATGTCTATCACTACTCAGCAGAGTTCACAACAAATTGAACTACCAGTTCCCATAACTGCAACAATAGATGGATCAGATATGGCACAACATACTTCAAATAATCAAACAACTTCACAAGGTACAGTACCTACTCACCCTATGCAGACTAGGTCTAAGTCTGGTATTATCAAGACCAATCCTCGATATGCCTGTCTTGCTATATATGATATACCTACTGAACCAAAAACAATCAAATCAGCCTTAGCTCATAAAGGTTGGTATAAAGCCATGACAGAAGAAATGGATGCACTTTATCAGAATCAAACTTGGGAATTAATCCCTCGAACTGTTCAAATGAATGTTATTGGCTGTAAATGGGTCTTTAAAACAAAGCTTACAGCTAATGGGACCCTTGATAAACTTAAGGCTAGACTGGTTGCTAAAGGATTTCATCAGGAAGAAGGCATTGACTTTACAGAAACTTTCAGTCCAGTCATCAAACATGCCACAATTCGTATAGTTCTCTCTGTAGCCATGATGAAACACTGGCCAATCCATCAATTAGATGTCAAAAATGCTTTTTTACATGGTACATTGAATGAGATAGTCTATATGGAGCAGCCCCCTGGGTTTCAAGATCACCAGAAACCTCATCATGTCTGTCTCCTCAGGAAGTCTCTGTATGGACTTCGACAAGCTCCTCGAGCTTGGTTTGACAAATTCAGCAATTTTTTGCTTGAATATGGGTTCTTTTGTAGCTCAACTGACCCATCCTTATTCATCTATCACACTACTACAGACGCTCTTCTCTTACTACTCTATGTTGATGACATAATCCTGACTGGCAGTTCCTCTCAGTTACTCTCTCATCTTATCCAGTCTCTTAGTCTTCAGTTCTCTATGAAAGACCTTGGTCCACTACACTACTTCCTTGGCATTGAAGTTAAAAATAATTCTGATCATCTGTTTCTTTGCCAAACTAAATATGCCAGTGATCTTCTTACTCGAGCTTCTATGCTTGAGTGCAAACCAATTCCCACCCCTGTCTCACTAAAACCACCTATTCTGATAACTGATTCTACTCATCTTTCCAATCCTGTTGAGTATCGAAGTCTAGTAGGTGGTCTTCAGTATCTAACCTTAACACGACCTGACATTGCCTGTGCTACAAACCAACTATGTCAGAAATTACAGCAACCTACTATTGCAGATTTCCATAAACTCAAGAGAGTTTTGAGATATGTCAAAGGAACTATTACTCTTGGAGTCTTTATTCACTCTCGAAGCTCTCTCCATCTGTATGGGTTCTCAGATTCAGACTGGGCAGGATGTGTTGAAACAAGAAGATCAACAACAGGCTTTTGTACTTACCTTGGTTCTAACCTTCTATCTTGGACAGCAAAGAAACAATCAACAGTCAGTCGCTCCTCTACAGAAGCTGAGTATCGTGCTCTTGCTTCTGCCTCTGCTGAACTTACCTGGATCAGCTTTGTCCTTCGTGATATAGGCTGCTCTTTGTCTCGTCCAACACAGCTCTTCTGTGACAACAAATCAGCCATCTCTCTTACTATCAATCCTGTACTACATGCTCGCACCAAACATATTGAGATAGACTTTCACTTTGTTCGGGAAAAAGTCTCATCTGGCTCACTCCAAGTGCAGTATGTTCCAAGTATCCATCAACTTGCTGATATTTTCACAAAATCTCTTCCTCGTCTTACTCACTATCAGCTACGAATCAAATTAGGAATTGGTGTTCCCCCCATTTCCAATTTGAGGGGGGCTGTTAAGGATAGCAAGGACAGAAGCTTCGCTGATATAAATACTGATATCAGTAAAGACAGAGAAAGTAAGATGCACAAGAAGAAGTACGAAGAGGAAACTTATGAAGAAGAAGATGCAGAGAATACAAAGAGATAATCGAGTCTTGACTTAGTAGTTAGTCAAGCATATTTCAGTTTCAGAAGTTAGTTAGTTGGTTACTCTGTTTTGTTAGTTGGTTACTTTGTTGAACTGTTTTCAAGTTCTGTATATAAATAGCAAAACTCTTATAATTGAAGTTCATGGAATGAATGAGGAAGAAGTTGTTCATCACACAATCTCTCTAAACTGTTTCTCCTATTTCTTCCTTGCACTTAAACTTCTTCATCTTCAAAGATAGAGTCGTATAAGGACCAAAGTCCAATATGGACTTGAACTATTGTAAGCTCAGGTCATTGTCCGAGAGATAGACACCATGCAATAACTTCTGAATTGAAAAGATATTATATGGTCCATAACAACTACATAAGCTGAGCTCATTTAATTTATTGATTAGTAGACTATATACTATAAATTATTGAGTCTAAACGACTCACGGACCATGCAATAACTTATAAATTTGTCATGATGTGACATTTATCATATAAGCCGCCCCATATTTTCTTCTTGGAATAATTGCTCGAGTTTATCGAATGAATGTGAATCCGAAGCGTCCTAATTTTTAAATTTTTTCGGTGTCATGTGGGATCCATTAAGCGTTTCTAATTAAGTAAAAAGATGGCAAGCTAGCAATAATCCAACAGACTCGAGTCAAACTAACGGTGATTCCGGCGACACCTAGCATATTCAGGTCTATAAGAGCCTTCTCCACCTGGTTATCCTTCGCATCCAAGCTAACTCGGCAACGGAAGAAAATAAATTTCGAAGGCGTCGTCATCGTGATATGAGTACTAAATCTCATCTTGTGTTCATCCCATCGCCGGGCCTCGGCCACCTGGTGTCGACAGTAGAGATCGCCAAGCTCCTTGTGGACCGTGATGGCCGGCTCTCCATCACTGTCCTCATCATGAAATTGCCCTTCGACTCAGAGGTTGACTCCCGCATTGAGTCGCTCGCGGCTTCCATCGCTGCAGGTATCCGCTTCGTGATCCTCCCTCGGCGGAATGCCTCCCCAGATACGTCCCGAGTGGCCTTCCTCACTGACTTCATTGAGAGCCACAAAGCTGACGTCCGAGAAGCCGTGGCTGACCTCAACATGTGCGGCTCCCCACGGCTAGCCGGGCTTGTCGTTGACATGTTCTGCACCACGATGATCGAAGTGGCCAGCGAGCTCAGCGTCCCTTCCTACGTGTTCTTCACGTCAAGTGCTGCAGCTCTCGGCTTGCTACTGCACCTCCAGTCGATCCAAGACGAGCACCACATGGACCTGACCGAGCTTGAGGGCTCAGACACCGAGTTGGACTTCCCGTGCTTCAGGAACCCACTGCCTGCCGCCAAATCTTGCCCTCCGAAGTATTCATAAATGAAGCTGGCCGGCTACTTTTGAGCCACGCCCTACGGATAAGGGAAACAAGAGGTATCTTGGTAAATACATTCACCGAGCTGGAACCGCATGCGGTGGAGGCCCTGGCGGGCCTCGGAGCGCCCCCGGTGTACCCCGTGGGCCCAATAGTGAACATCAAGGTTGAGAGTAAAAGGGGCACGGAAGGTTATAACAGTTCGAAGGGTTTCGAGATCCTGGAGTGGCTCGACCAGCAGCCAGAAACGTCTGTGGTGTTCCTGTGCTTCGGAAGCTTTGGGAGCTTTGACGAGGACCAGGCGAAGGAGATTGCTCGCGCGTTGGAGCAGAGCAGGCGCCGCTTCCTGTGGTCCCCACGTCAGCCACCTACGAAGGGCAAGCTGGAAGCCCCCCATGACTACGTGAATCCGGCAGAGGTCCTGCCCGAGGGGTTCCTGGACAGGACAGCCAGGGTTGGCAGAGTGATCGGTTGGGCCCCACAGGTTGCGATCCTGAGCCACCCGGCCATCGGAGGGTTCGTGTCCCACTGCGGGTGGAACTCTACCCTAGAGAGCATATAATTCGGCGTGCCAATTGCCACATGGCCGCAATATGCAGAGCAACAACTCAACGCATTCGAGCTGGTGGTGGAGCTCGGTCTGGCGGCACAGATCAAGATGGATTATCGGAAAGATCTTGCCAAAGGGAGCAACTTCGTGACGGCAGACGAGATAGAGGGACGGATAAGGAAGTTAATGGAGAGCCATGAGGCCGAGGAGAGAAGGAAGAAGGTGAAGGAGGTGAGCGAGAAGAGTAGGAAGGGTTTGGTGGAGGGTGGCTCATCTTACTTGTCTTTGGCTCGCTTCATCGAGAATGTCCAGAGACAATGAGCCTTCGTTTGGCTAGGAGACTGAATTGACTACTTTTCTTTACTTGCTTTTATAAGTTAGTACTTTGAATTTTCGAGCTGGTGCGTTGTAGTGATCTTGTGACTATAATCCTTGTTAAATATGTCATAAGGACAGAACAGATCGTCTGGGTCCGGCCATGAGTTGCTGTTCACTATGGTGATGTCAAAAATCACAATACATAAAGAAAGTGTTCAAAAATCAATTAATATCTATGAAGTTTTATACAGCCCGAAAGAGACTTCCGTGTACTCGCACCCCTCAGTGACCTGCCTCTGATCATGAAGCTGCCATGCGAGTCTCGGTCTTGCCATTGACGACCGGACGCGATGCCTCGCTGACTCCATGGCCACACCCCCTTTCGTTTCGATCATCTCCCTCGGTTCCGTCCCATTTCCGAGACCAACCCTAGTAAGGTCTGCAACCTCTACACCGAAGGCTGCAAGCCCAACGTACTCGCCGAGTCCTGATCAAGTCCCAACTCACCTCAGAGCTCACCGGGCTGTCCTCGACATGTCCTTCACAATGCCGACGGATGTGACGAGCGAGCTCCAGATCCCCATCTACGTGCCCTTCGGACCCCACGGAGCCGTAGAGGATCGTTCTCAGCCAGAGTACCCAGCTGGGGTGGTCACACGGCGGTCTGACAGACATCACTATCTTTTTCCTCTGATTTTTTATGCTGGGATCATCCTGCGGCCCCTGGAGATGGAGCATCAGCCCAGGAAAGTAATACCCACCTTTGAGTAAGTTTCCGGTGTGGGACTTTTCGGAGGTCACGCTTGGCAAGTGCGCTCCGTCAAATGGAAATGTAATATGGATGGATTATAATTAAATAATCTTTAAGGAAAAACGGAAATAGAACCAATATAAAAAAATTTAAAGAAAATTACACCTCTCCCTCCACTGCTTTTTTCTCTTTTGTTTTATTGTCTTTTTAATTGTTTATGAACTTGACAAGGGGGGATTCATATTATTTTAATGGATGATGATAGCATAACAGTCAATGTTATTGTTAGAAGTAACGGTGACGTGTGAATCACCGGTGCTAGCATAACACCAGCTGCAAAGGAGGGAAGGAAATCTTTTTATCCTGCCTTTTCTATCAATTAGATCTTGTGGCTTACATGTCATTGTTACTTAGCAATAATAACAGTGACTGTTACTTAAGCATTTTCCTATTTTGATTGAAGTGATCAGACATTTTCTTCTTATCTTCATGCCGGAGCGAGAAAGAGAGTCCCAAACATGTTAAATGGGATAGACGGTGAGAGACGTAAAAAAGGAATCTGATATATTATCTTAAAAAGAAATGAATGAGCAACAGCTTTTAATATATTATGAGAATAATAGTGTATTCTCAATCATAAAAAATTAAATAATAAACAATCATAAATTGTTATGAGGTCCACTCTTTTAAGAATTTGTGGCTCACAACAAATTGTTATTCTTAGAGTAACCCAAAAATTGTTATGCTAGCAAAGCCCTATCTTAAAATAGGCAACCCAAAAACTCTAAACTTAGTGCCTTCGTTTCATAGAAATTGAGTTTTTTGGAAAATGTTTTCTAAAAAAATGATTGCTTATATCGTTTAGAAAAATTACTGAAACAAAAAATGTTTTCATCATCGATAATAATCTGTACTTGACAATTTTCATGGGCAATGAAAAATTTTTCATTCATTTATTTTTGGAAAAGATATAAGTAATTATTTTTTTTGGAAAATGTTTTCCAAATCACTCATCTACGAAACGAACACACCCTTAAATCTTGTCCCAATTCTATCTCAAACTATAAAAACCACCAATTATAACTTTATTCCCAAACCTACCCCAAACTTTTTGTTGACTAAAAAAAATCACAACTCTTAATTTAGTTTCAAATCCGCCTCCATTAACCCTTCATTCAAAAATCATTATCAGTTGTAATTGGTAAAAAATCCAAATGAGAAAGGTGGCGTGGAAAATTATCTACTGGTGAAATTAGGGACAACTAATGGCAATTTTTGGATAAAGAGCTTATGGGAATAGATTTGGGACTAGAGTTAAACCTTCGGGGAGATTTGGGTTGAACTAAAATTGGGATTTCTTTTAGATAAAAAAAATTAAGGTAAAATCGGGACTGAACCTAAAGTTAGAGTTTTTTTTTATCAAATTAATCCTCTTTAAATAAAAGGAGAGTCCTAATGAGATCTGACATGAGTCTTATAAATTATTAAAATGTGATTGATTTAACAAAATTGATTTACAATTTATACAAGGCCTAATACCCTAAAAACATTCCAACTTAGTTTTTGTTCCAATTTTACACTTTGTTTCATAAAAAATTCCCGATTTTAGGTCCAATCCCAATTTTACCGTAAACTTTTTTTGTCCCATAAAAAACCCTCAATTTTAGGTCATGTCTCAATTCTATCCTAAATGGGTCTTGTCCCAATATTACCTAAAATTGTTATGGTCTCATAAAAAACCACAAACTTTTACTCGAGTTACAAATCTACCCCCATTAACCTTGCATCCAAAATTTCTCGATTGTCAATGAGAAATATAAAACTCCCAAGCATGTGATGTTCGAGCATCTCAAATACAAGCTCTACGACCGCGGGAAATGAAACATTCCCAAGCATGAGAGATCAACGAGTGCAAAATCACTATGGGCAATTTTAACGGAGGGTTAGTGGAGAGCAAATTTGGGACTCAATTAAAAGTTGGTAATCGTTTATGAGACAAAAATAAAATAAAGTGAAATTGAAATTGGACCTAAAACTAGGATTTTATTAAGAGACAAAAAAAAGTTTAAGGTAGAATTGGTACTGAACCTACAATTGAGGTTTTTTTTTTTTTAGATAAAAAAAATTTAGGGTAAATTTGGGACTAGACCTATAACTGGGGGATTTTTATGCGACCAAAAAAAAGTTCATGGTAAACTTGAGGCATGACTTAAAGTTGGAGATCTTTTTATAAGAGGTAACATTTGAGGTTTTTTAGGGTATTAGGTGTTTATCCAACGCTTGCTTCAAAAGACCTCTAACTTCTTCTTGGTAATCACCAGCTTACAATTTTCCAAAACTAGCCTTTCATTTTGCCATTTGTTCTTTTCCTCATTGAGTACATTAAGCGATTGTCATTCCTTACTTCTAAGAGTGATTGCAATAGTGTTGAGAAAACACTCCTTAAGTAATTTTGAAGATTGACAAAACTTATCCAGAGTGAAAACTTTGATTTTGATGATAACTACTTTTCAGGTGGAAAGTCTGATGGGATGTGATTAGATACTTTCAATCAAAACCAAAGTTGTGGCTTAATTATTCCTTCTATATATGTTCTGTCAAACGGTTAAGAGATAAGAAAATATACTTGTGCAACAGCTAATGGCGATTGGATTCCTTGCCTTAAATATAAGAAGTTCCAAAGGAAAGTTTTGGAAAATTATTTTTTGAAAATTTGGATTTTCTGGAACATAGACTTTAGGCAAAGCATTCTTTCCAAATTGAAGTAATTGTTGTGTAGGCGGTAGAATCTACGGGAAGCTTCATTCTAGGCGACCTTGAAGCAATTAGATTTTCTAAGCAAGATCCAAGACAATGGATAAATTGGCTGGATAATCCTCCTGGAGATATGTCTAATGATCAGCTTGGACAACTAGGAGTATAAAAGGAGGTCTCAAAGCTAAAGGGTAAAGATAGCATAAGAGAATCAAAGCTTATAATTCCAAAGTTTTAAGAGTATTTCCGATCAAATACATTCACTTTTATAAGCAATATTGTGTAATCATTTAGAGGTTGAGAGTGTGTGAGGAGTCATTCACACGAGCTTGAGTAATCATAACTCAAATCTTGTAACATTTGATTGGTTCGTATAGTGGAATCTAGCCAATAGGTTGTTAACATGAAAGAATGGATGTAGGCTTGTCAAAACCAAAACACTATAATCTTTTGTGTGCAATTTTCTATCTTTTACTCTCTTTATTTTACTTATAACAAAATTAATTGCATACTCGTAAGATTTTATCACTGCATTTTCTATCACCAAACATTATACTTTTGCAATATTAGTTTTTAGATTTTTCTAATTTTTGCAATATCACCTATTCAGCCCCTCTAGGTAATAGATCTAGCCATAATAAATAGAAAATAGAGGTCTACGGATTGACCATTAGGACCTTCCCCTTGCGGGAGGCTTAGCTGAGTGCCCGTTTGGCATCTTCTATCACTAATTATTGTTGCTTTTTTTGGCTCATTGTAGTGAATAAATCTACTTCTAGCCGAAAATTTTGTGAGAAGTCATCATCAGTCCATCCAGCAGAATGTTTGGGACATGGTTTTATGACTTCTCCAAGATTCAACGGAAACTCTCATCTTCCAATTTGGTCTAGATCTAAATTCAAAACTTTTCTCTTTTGATCTAAATCTAGATCTTGAAGTTTCTTAGAGGCATTCGATTTTCTCTTTCAATCTAAATCTAGAAATGAGAGTTTTTTAGAGGCGTTCGATCTTTGGTAGTTCAACATATGGTTTTGTTGTTTTCTTTGTATGGCGATAATGTTGAAGATGCTAAGTTACAAGCCATAGTTTATGGATGAGAAGATCCTAGCGAATGCCCATCACTAACAATTCCGGTGATCAGTCGCCAATTGTTTTTTGATGCCATGATAGATTTGATCATTTGGGATGAGAGTATGCTTATAGTTACAAGCTATATACTTTTATTTTCTAGGTTTTGTTTGTTTTAGCAATTTTTTTGGAATTTGCTTCGGTTGAAAGTTTTTTATGTTTCTCTCATATTTGATTACGATAAATAAATGAAATTTTCTTTCGACAAAAAAAAAAATCAATTTCTTCGGCTTTATACTAAACACATAAGTTCACTTGATGTAGTGGATCATGAGGTGTCTATATCACTATAAGGAAAATCAAATCGAGGATTGAAGAAATTTCTTGGTCCCCAAGTCACGATCTTGCAATGCATGGTAAAACCAGTCCACCACTTTGATCGCAGCTATGCAATCATCCCTCCTTGATCTTAATGTAAGATTGACAGATAAAAATGTTATTAATTCTATCGCATCACAACATATATTGAACTTCTATACTGAAATTGATATCCCCTTTTATGAATGAGAAAATTGGGAATTAACAACCACCGAGATCTACGCAAGTTGTATCATACTAAGAGAGATTATGTTCTTTGAATTATATGAGCACTCTCAAAACCATGCCCTTAGACTCCAGCATGTTAGATTTTTCCATTAGTTCTGTCTATTGCGTTCCATTAATCTACGCAAGTTGTATCATACTAAGAGAGATTATGTTCGCTCTATCAACCGTTCGATGCAGCCTTCCTCGTAAAACCGTCTCACCGATGGGCAAGGAGGGAGTGATTAGCACGTCTGTTAGCATTCTACATGGTCCATGAATATGCGGGTCCTTTGCGTTCCAAAAGCAAATCAAACTTACATTTTCGACTGAAGTTCAATTTCACTAAATTTGCTACTCCGAAATTCTTTATGCTCTCCTCCTCTGCAGTGCACGCTTAGCAAGAACAGAGGGCCCTAACTTTCAGAAGTAGGAATGAGGAGAGCAATGGCCGCGCAAGAGAGAAGAAGGATAACAAACCTTGTGTTAAATTATGTCTCGAGTTTGGATAAAAATTTTATTATTTGATCGTGGGACAGATTTATAAAATAGGAAATAATTAAAAGAGGAATTTTTTCCCTTTTAATTAATCTGCCGAAGACGTCTCCTTTCACGCGGAAGCCCTGCACTTTGAAGATTTGTTAATTGGTGGGGCCCAAGGTCAAAAGTTTGACCTTGGGCCCACATGCCCACACACTCTCACGTATAAAAGCTTCGAGCAGGTCTTCTTTGCGATTCTTCCGAAAAATTGCTGCCGAATCCCTACGTACGTGAGAAGCCGCGCACGTTCACGCCGCTTGAAGAAAAGCCGCAAGATCTCGAAGCCTTGCGAAGCCGTACGTAGAGTTTTGTCGCGCGGTAATTTTGCGCCGTGAGTTTATACCCAATTGAATTGTTTATTTTATAAACACTTAGGGTTTGGGGTTAAATCTATGTGTGGGAAACACTTGAGCGATTGAGCGATTGTAAATTCTGATTTTCCGATTTTAGTGGATTATTTGCTGCTGGCTCTCTCCGTGGACGTAGGTACCGATACTCGGACCGAGCCACGTAAATTTCTGGTGTCCTTATTTTTCTCGTTTAATTTCTCTGGGGTGATTTCGTGTTGACGTAAATTGCAAGATCTTGGTAATTCCGCATATTATAACCCAACAATTGGTATCAGAGCTTGGGGTTGGATTTCTTGATTGTGATTTGGGGCTTTTGCTTGTCTGATTATTATCTGGAAATTCTATTATTGCAATTATGTCTGAGAGGAAATCTGAGATTGAGAAGTTTGATGGAAGAAATAACTTTGTGTTATGGAGCATCAAGATGCGGGTTTTATTGACAACACAAGGTTTGGCCAAGGCACTAGATGGTGAAGATGAGTTGCCAATTATAATGAAAGCTTCAGAGAGGGTAGAGCTTATGGAAAAAGCAAAGAGCATAATCCTATTAAATTTGTCGGATGAGGTCTTACTAGAGGTTATTGAGGAGAAGGATGCCGCATAATTATGGGCAAAACTTCAAGCACTCTATGTGAAGAAAGATTTGAACAATCGCTTGTATATGCTGAAGAAGATGTTTCAATTTAGATATACTGAAGGTACGTCTATCAGAATCCACCTAGATGAATTTAATAAACTCATGTTGGATCTGAAGAATGTCGGTAAGATACTTGATGATGAAGAACAGGGCATGATGTTGTTAGCCTCTTTACCATAGTCATGGGAGCACTTTACTGATTCACTGTTGCAGGGGCGTACTACAATTACCTCAGAGGAGGTAAAGTCTGCCTTATTCTCTAAGGAGTGGCAGAGAAAGTTGCGAGATGACGGTCTAGCCAAAGAAGCAGTGCAAGCACTAACGATTCGAGGTAGAGAACAACATCGAGAGCCTAGTAGCAGCAGAGGTAGAAGCAGATCAAAATCACGCCATAGAAAGTCCAAGGGACGCGTGAAGTGCTTTGAGTGTCACGAGGAGGGGCACATCAGGAGAGATTGTCCAAAGAGGAGGAATAAAGTTGATAGGCAGAATGCCACAAACAATGTGGCAAACGTTGTTGAGGGGAGCACTAGTGATGCAGAAGCTGTCTTATCTGTGACTGCTACTTCGTCAGGAGACAAATGGGTGCTAGATTCGGGGTGTTCTTATCACATGACGCCTCATAAGAACTGGTTTACTACTTACCATGCTGCAGATGGTGGTAGGGTTCTTTTGGGGAATAATGCAGTCTGTAAGGCTGTGGGGATAGGGACAATCCGGATCCGGATGCACGATGGGGTGGTGCGCACATTGACAGATGTGAGGCATGTACCGGAGCTCAAGAAGAACCTTATTTCTCTGGGGACACTCGATGACATCGGGTGTAGGTACACCGCTGAAGGTGGAGTACTAAAAATCTCTCGAGGTGCCATGACAGTAATGAAGGGGAAGAAAATAAATACTCTCTATCATCTATTGGAGAGTCGGTGACCGGAACCGTTGCAGTTTCATCAGGTGAGTCAGATTCTGACTTGACTCAATTATGGCATATGCGTTTGGGGCACATGAGTGAGGCAGGTATGACGATGCTGAGTGAAAAGGGGTTGTTGAAGGGTCAAAAAGACAGGGAAGCTGGACTTATGTGAGTACTACATCTATGGGAAGCAACATCGTGTTAAGTTTACTACAGCTATTCATTCGACCAAACGACCAGTTGAATATATTCACTCAGACGTCTGGGGCCCGTCTTCAGTTCCTTCGAAAGGAGGTGCCCGATATATGCTGACATTTATCGACGATTATTCGAGGAAGGTATGGGTTTACTTTCTAAAGCACAAATATGATGTGTTTGATCGGTTCAAGAAATTTAAGGCATTGATTGAGAAGCAATCAGATAAACAAATCAAGTGCCTAAGAACCGATAATGGCATGGAGTTCTGTGGTAAAGATTTTACCGAGTTCTGCGAGAAAAAAATGTATTGTAAGACACCGCACAGTATCTGGGACACCACAGCAGAATGGCGTGGCAGAACGGAAGAACAAAACTTTGCTTGAGCGAGCTCGATGCATGCTTTCGCATGCAGGACTTGGCAAGGAATTTTGGGCCGAAGCAGTAAACATGTCATGTTACCTGGTAAATCGATCTCCATCGTCTGCTATCGAGTGGAAGACTCCTAAGGAAGTATGGTCGGAGAAACCTATTGATTACTCCGGATTACGTATATTCGGATGTCCTGCATATGCTCATGCAATTGATGGTAAGCTTGAGCCAAGGGCGAAGAAGTGCATATTTCTGAGTTATGCACATGGGGTGAAAGGCTACCGGCTGTGGTGCACTGATCCCAGATCACCCGGTTTTCTAATCAGTAGAGATGTGATCTTTGACGAGACTGTAATGCTTCAACGGAGGAGTTCTAAGACACAACCAGCAGAGAAGACATATCATGGTGTTAGTAGTGAGGTGGAGTTTCAGGTGGAGACTCCGAAGACCTCGAAGGTAACAGAAGTTGAGACTGCAGATGAAGCCACAGTTCCTGAAGTCGGTGAAAGTGAACAACCAGCAAAGCCGCAGCAGACTATAGCCGCAGATAGACAGAGAAGGCAAATTAAACCACCGGTACGTTATGGTTATACATATATTGCTTATGCATTGACTGTAGGTAATGAGGTGGAGACAGATGAGCCTTCGTCTTACTCTGAGGCGATGGCTAGTTCGGAGTCATCGCAGTGGCTAGGGGCTATGAGTGAAGAGATGGAATCTCTCCATCGAAATCAGACATGGGAGCTGGTCAAAGTACCCAAGAGCCAAAAGATTGTCAGAAGTAAATGGGTCTTCAAACAGAAAGAGGGCATTCCCGGTGTTGAGGCAGCAAGGTATAACGCGAGACTTATAGCGAAGGGGTATACACAGCGTGAGGGCATTGACTATAATGAGGTGTTCTCTCCTGTGGTAAGACATACTTCTATTCGTGTTTTACTTGCCTTAGTTGCTTCGCAGGATCTTGAGTTAGAGCAGCTAGATGTAAAAACTGCGTTTCTTCACGGTGAGTTAGAGGAGCAGATTTACATGAGGCAACCAGAGGGATTTGCTATTCTGGGTAAGGAAGATCATGTTTGCTTGTTAAAGAAATCTTTGTATGGGTTGAAACAATCTCCTAGACAATGGTATAAACGTTTTGATACTTTCATGGCTAGTCAAGACTATTCAAAAAGTCAGATGGACAGCTGTGTTTACTATAGGAGATTGGAGAATGGTTCTTTGATTTATCTACTCTTTTATGTTGATAGCAGCTAAGAATATGTCTGATATTGATGTGCTGAAGAGGCAGTTAAATGTTGAATTTGAGATGAAAGATTTATGTGCTGCAAAGAAAATATTGGGTATGGAGATTTTGCGTGATAGGGCTGCAGGAGTTTTACGTCTATCTCAAAAGAAATATATTGAGAAGATTGTTGCACGGTTTAATATGCAGTCAGCAAAATCTGTAAGTACACCTTTAGCGAAGCACTTTAAACTTTCAGATAAATTATCACCGCAGACTGAGGAGGAGGAGGAACATATGTCCCGTGTTCCTTATTCTAGTGCCGTTGGTAGTATTATGTATGCTATGGTGTGCATTGGGCCTGATATTTCACAAGATGTGAGCATGGTTAGTCGCTATATGAAGCGCCCAGGTAAAGCTTATTGGGAAGCTGTGAAGTGGATTCTCAGATATCTGAAGGGGACAACAGACGTGGGTATAGTATACCGAAGAGATAGTAATGGCAGTGAGACCACTGGTTTTGTGGACTCGGATCACGCTGGTGACTTGGATTATTGCAGATCTTTAGCAGGGTACGTGTTTACGCTAACGGGTAGTGCAGTTAGTTGGAAAGCATCCTTACAGGATCACATTGCCTTGTCTTCGACTGAGGCAGAGTACATGGTACTAACTTTTGTAGCGAAGGAGGCGATATGGTTACAAAGTTTGCTCTCGGACTTTGGGTTAGAACAGAAAAGTGTGGATATACACTGTGATAACCAAGGTGCGATATATTTGGCGTATAATCCAGTTTATCACGAGCGAACGAAGCATATCAACATCAGGTACCACTTCATCCGAGATGTCTTAGCTAAGGGTATTGTTATTGTAAAAAGATTGCTACAGCAGATAACCCAGCAGACATGATGACTAAGTCTGTTCCTTTGGCGAAGCTCAAGCTCTTCTTGAGCTCTATTGGCGTCTGTGGAGAGTGAGCGCCCGTCGGGGCGTTGAGAGAGCAGCATGGATGATGAGTACTATAACTTGGCTTCAAACATCGAGCCAAGGTGGAAAATTGTTAAATTATGTCTCAAGTTTGGATAAAAATTTTATTATTTGATCGTGGGACGGATTTATAAAATAGGAAATAATTAAAAGAGGAATTTTTTCCCTTTTAATTAATCTGCCGAAGACGTCTCCTTTCACGCGGAAGCCCTGCACTTTGAAGATTTGTTAATTGGTGGGGCCCAAGGTCAAAAGTTTGACCTTGGGCCCACATGCCCACACACTCTCACGTATAAAAGCATCGAGCAGGTCTTCTTTGCGATTCTTCCGAAAAATTGCTGCCGAATCCCTACGTACGTGAGAAGCCGCGCACGTTCACGCCGCTTGAAGAAAAGCCGCAAGATCTCGAAGCCTTGCGAAGCCGTATGTAGAGTTTTGTGGCGCGGTAATTTTGCGATGTGAGTTTATATCCAATTGAATTGTTTATTTTATAAACACTTAGGGTTTTGGGTTAAATCTATGCGTGGGAAACACTTGAACAATTAAGCGATTGTAAACTCTGATTCTCCGATTTTAGTGGATTATTTGCTGCTGGCTCTCCCCGTGGACGTAGGTACCGATACTCGGACCGAACCACGTAAATTTCTGGTGTTCTTATTTTTCTCGTTTAATTTCTCTGGGGTGATTTCGCGTTGACGTAAATTGCAAGATCCTGATAATTCCGCATATTATAACCCAACACCTTGGGAGGGAAATGTAAGAGCAAAATGAAATTCATTCAAACTCGGAGATCAAGGAAGTGCAAGGGCACGAAAATCTACCATATGGAGTTTTACCAATGATGTCTTTGTTGACACATTCTGTTTTCGTCGTCACCTTTGCAGATTACAGCTCGTGGGCCAAACCCAAAGTGACTGGTTCCCCATAAAACACGTCAAGGGTCGAAGAAAATCAACATGGATTAAACGCACTAGAAAAATCAAACATGGCCTCTATAGCCCCAGAAACCCTAAAACACGCCCTCTAAGTAATCATAAAATCAAAATACCAACAGTGCTCAATCTACCGGCCAACCCTGTCTCCTGGCTAAATGAAGGCTCATCGACTACAGACACCTTCGATGAAGCGAGCCAAAGACAAGTAGGAGGAGCCACCCTCCATCAAAGCCTTCCTACTCTTTTCGCTCACCTCCTTCACCTTCTTCCTCCTCTCCCCAGCCTCCTCGCCCTCCATGAACTTCCTTATCCCTCCCTCTATTTCGTCCGCCGTCACGACACCATCACTACCTTTGACGAGATCTCTCCGATAATCCATCTTGATTTCCACTGCGAGGTCGAGCTCCACCACTAATTGGAACGCGTTGAACTATTGGTCCGCATGCTGGGGCCACGCAGCAATCGGCACACCGAACCATACGCTTTCTAGGATGGAGTTCCACCCGCAGTGAGACACGAACCCTCCGATGGCCGGATGGGCCAGGATCGTAACCTGGAGAGCGCACCCAATCACTTTCCCAACCCTGGCCGTCCTATCAAGGAACCCCTCGGGCAGGACCTCTGTGGGATCTGCATAGTCACGGGGGGCTTCCAGCTTGTCCTTCGCCGGTGGCCGTCGTAGGGACCACAGGAAGCGGTACCCGCTCCGCTTTAACGCGTGGGCAATCTCTTTTGCCTGGTGCTCATCGAAGCTTCCCTTGCTCCCGAAGCACAGGAACACCACTGACACATCTGGCTGCTGGTCGAGCCAGCCCAGAATCTTGAAACCCTTTTCACTCTCAGCCTGGATGTTCAGCATGGGCCCCACAGGGTACACCGCAGGTGCTCCACGGCTGGCCAGGGCTTCCACCGCGCGTGGTTCCAGCTCAGCGAATGTATTTACCAAAATTCCCTTGGTTTCCTTATACCTCAGGACGAGGTCCAAGACTATCCGGCAGTCTTCTTCTATAAACACATCTAAGGGCAAGAACTTCGCCGCGGGCAGCGGGTTAACGAGGCATGGGAAGTCCAGCTCAGAGTCGGAGCCCTTAAGCCTTGTCGGGTCCAAGTGTTGGTCATCTCGGAGAGTCTGGAGGTGCAGCATGACTCCAAGGAACGCCGCCCCCGACGTGAAGAACATGTAGGAAGGGATGCCGAGCTCGACAGCCACGTCAATCATCGTGGTGCAGAGCATGTCAACGACGAGCCCGGTGAGCCGTGGCGAGCCACGGGCAGAGAGCTCAGCGACGGCTTCTCAGACGTTGGCTTTGTGGCTCTCCATGAAGTGCTGGATGAAGGCCCATTGAGACATCCTCGGGGAGTGGCTTCGCCTAGGGACGAGGACAAAGCGGATGCGGGTAGCGACGGAGGCGGTGAGCGACTCGATGTGGGAATCAATCTCAGAGTCGAAGGGGAACTTCATGATGAGGACGGTGGCGGAGAGCCGATCGTCCCGGTTGACGAGGAGCTTGGCCATCTCCACCATCGACACTGTTAAAGAGATAAAACAGAAAGTATCAGATAGAAGCAGAGGAGCAAAGAAGCTGATAGAAGCACGTGAGCTAAGCGAAGTGAAGATGAAAGATGAGTTGGCAATCTCTGTGAATTGATCAAGCTACTGAAGGCAGAACAAGAAGATGAGTTGGCAATCCCTGTGAATTGATCAAGCTACTGAAGAAGCTGCACGTGTGCCAAGATTAATCATTCTGTTACTAAAGTAGTTAATTCTGTTTTGAAAGAAAGTCTAAGAAGCAGAACTTTAGTATAAAAGGAATGGAAGAAGCTGATGAATGTATGGAAAAAAATCATTTTCTCTTTTTGAGAACTTTGAATCTCTCTGTTCTTCAAAGTTCTCTCTGTATTTTTGTTCTTCTTCATTTGAGTAACGCTTTGTAAGATTGAAGAAGAAGAGGAATAAGAGAAAGGTTCGACTGGTATTGTTTGATTCAGCAACTACAGAGCTCTCTTTTACACAGGTTATATTCTAGATTCTATTTCTTCTCATGGTATCAGAGCTTAAATCCAGGGAAATCTAGATCTAGTATCTGTAACTGAAAGTTTGTATGAAGATCGTATAGGCAAGACAATACGAAGGTCTTGTTGATTCTTAGTAAGCTGATCTTCAAAGTTCTGTGATCTTCAAAGTTCTCTGATTGTTTCTTCAAAGTTTTGATTGTTTTCTGAAGATATAAAATGGCAACCAGACTATAGAAGTATCCTTTCCCTATTCATGTGAATATAGCCAACTTTGTTACAATCAAGTTGAATGAAGAAAATTTTCTATTATGGCAAGCACAATTTAGCAGGTTTCTGAAAAGTCAAGATCTGATTGGCTTTATTAATTGTGAAACCTTACCACCTGCTCAAATGATGCAAACTGAGGGTGGAGGAGTGATGAACCCTGATCACCTGGATTGGATAAAAACAGATCAGCTAATCTCATCATGGATAAGTGGTGCAGTATCAGAGAATATTCTAAGTTTGATAATTGGTTTAGAAACCTCATTTGAGGTGTGGCAGGCTCTTATAAATCGATTCACTCAGAAGTCTGTAGCAAAAGAATTTGAGTTGAGAGGAAAATTACAGGCTTGTAGGAAAAGAGATAGACCATTAAACGAATATCTTCGAGAATTTAAAACTATCTGTGATCAATTGAATGCGATTGGAAAGCCTGTGGATGATATAACCAGGATGTTTGGTATACTTGAAGGGTTAGGTTCTGAATATGAAACATTTAGAACAACAATGTACTACCTTAAACCTCAACCAGAGTATGATGAGGTTATTTCTCAACTTGAGAGATTTGAAACTAGGCTGCAAACATATTCTGTAAATCAATACAATGCTAACCTGGCATATTATGGACAAAGAAAGACTGGAACAGATATGCAGAGGTTTAATTCTAGAAGTCAAGGAGAAAGTATTCGAGGAGGATATAATTCTGGTAGAGGACAGTTCATTAACAGAAGAGGTCGTGGAAATTATTTTACTGGAACAGGAAGGAATCAACAGAGCATGATGAATACTCTGAACATACCAAAGCAAGATCAGGTCAATAAGGATAACTGGTCCAATTATGGACAAGGGTTTAGACCTTATACTAATTCCTCTCAGAGATATCAAGGTGTTAGATCTTATCCATCACAAGGTTCAAATGGTGATAAACACATACAGGATATCAAGTCAAGCAATAATGGTCCTCTGGAATGTCAAATCTGTAAAAGACAAGGTCATACAGCACTTAGATGTTGGTATCGTTTTGACAATTCATACCAAGCAGATGAAATACCAACTGCTTTGACAGCCATGCATATTGAAGAACCATATGGTTCAGAATGGTATCCAGACACAGGGGCTACATCACACATTACTGCAGAACCTGGTATGATTCAAAACTATGCTGCATATAGTGGTAATGATACAGTTATGATAGGAGATGGGTCCTGTTTATCAATCTCATGTATTGGTAATGGAACTTTAAATACAACAACTAGTATATTACCACTTAATGATGTCTTAATAGTTCCTGAAATCAAGAAGAATCTCCTTTCTGTATCAAAATTAACAGATGACTATCCTTGTTCTCTTATATTTGACAAACATGGGGTATATATGAAGGACAATTACAATCATACAACAGTGAAGCTAGGAAGGAAAATCAAGGGGCTGTATCAAGTGGAGTCTAGAGCTACAGAAGCTTTCTTCACTCAGACTCAACATGAAGTAGGAGAAGATATCTGGCATCAAAGACTTGCTCATACCAGTTTAAAAACAGTGAAGATTTTACAAAATCAACATCTGATCCAATGTAATTCAAAAGCTCCAAGTATGTGTAGCAGTTGTCAAATTGCTAAAAGCATAGCTTTATCTTTTCCTCTCTCAGACTATATCTATAATGCTCCCCTAGAAAAGATACACTGTGATGTATGGGGACCATCACCTATTCCATCTGTTCAGAAATTTCATTACTATGTCATCTTTGTAGATGACTTTTCTCGATATAGTTGGATATATCCAATGAGACAGAAGTCAGAAGTGTATGATATGTTTGTTATGTTTCAAAGACTAGTAGAGAATCAATTTGATCTCAAGATAAAAGTGTTTCAGAGTGATGGAGGAGGTGAGTTTACTAGCACTAAATTTCAGAATCATCTACAACAGTGTGGCATTAAGCAGAACCTTTCTTGTCCTTATACACCAGAGCAAAATGGTGTCTCTGAGAGAAAGCATCGACATGTAGTTGAGTTAGGCCTAGCAATGCTATATCATGCACGAGTACCATTAAAATACTGGGTGGATGATTTCATGACAGCAGTTTATATAATCAATCTGCTTCCCACAACAAAACTACATATGAACTCACCTCACTATAAGCTGTATAAACAGAAACCACATTATACTCATCTTCGAGTTTTTGGATCAGCTTGTTATCCATGCCTTAGATCCTATTCAAAGCATAAATTTGATCCAAGGTCTCTCACTTGTATATTTCTTGGATACAGTGAGAAACATAAAGGCTACAGGTGCCTTTTACCTACTAATGGACATGTTTATATTAGCAGACATGTGGTTTTTGATGAGAAAGTATTTCCTTTTACTCCAAGAACTACTACTGAGTATCACCAAGGATCTGCATTGTACAAGCAATGGATAGGAGGATTGGTATCTCCTATATCCAATACTGCAGAACAAATTCAGTCACAAACCAATAACTCAACTGAAATCTTGAAGAATACTGGAACAAGTCAAATCATTCCAGAAATGCAGGACAGTGGGATCAGCACAATCAATTCTACAGTTATACCACAAATAAATACAATATCTGATGCTGAGCTACAGATCACTTCTGACAATACATTCAGTAATATTGAAGCATCTCAGGTATCTCCACATATTGGAGAACAAGTATCTTCCACTCAAGAATCTGACTCGACATCACATACTAATACAGAACAAGAACAAAGCAGTTCTGTATCAGGAAGAATACAAGGTACACCTCCTATTCATCCTATGCAAACTAGACTAAAATCTGGGATTATTAAGGCAAATCCCAAATATGCATGTCTAGTTGAATATCAGGTTCCTGTTGAACCAAAGTCAGTAAAGTCTGCATTAGCACACAGAGGATGGTGTCAAGCAATGCAAGAAGAAATGGATGCCTTGTATCAGAATAAAACCTGGGAGTTAGTCCCTAGAAGTGATCAAATGAATGTAATTGGCTGCAAATGGGTGTTTAAAACAAAGCTTGCACCTGATGGAAGTTTAGATAGACTAAAAGCTCGACTTGTAGCTAAAGGTTTTCATCAAGAAGAAGGTCTTGATTTTACAGAAACCTTTAGTCCTGTAGTGAAGCATGCTACAATTCGAATAATTTTGTCAGTAGCAATGATGAAACAGTGGCCAATTCATCAGTTAGATGTTAAAAATGCTTTCTTACATGGTACTCTAAGTGAAATAGTGTATATGGAACAGCCACCAGGTTTTAAAGAATCAGAGAGACCTCATCATGTTTGTCTCCTCAGAAAATCTCTCTATGGACTTCGACAAGCCCCTCGAGCTTGGTTTGATAAGTTTAGCAGTTTCTTACTAGAATATGGATTCTTTTGTAGCTCAACTGATCCCTCATTATTCATCCTACATACTGGTACAGAAACAGTTCTCTTACTACTGTATGTTGATGATATCATTCTCACTGGCAGCTCATCTCAAATACTCTCTAGTCTCATTACTTCTCTCAGCTTCCAGTTTCATATGAAGGATCTTGGTTCATTACACTATTTTCTTGGCATTGAAGTTAAACGTACTCCTGCCCACTTGTTCCTTTGTCAAGCCAAATATGCTACTGATCTTCTCACTCGAGCCCATATGCTCGAGTCTAAACCAATTTCCACTCCTCTTTCATTAAGACCAACTATTTTGATCAATGATTCTGTAGCCTTATCCAATCCTGCTGAGTATAGAAGTCTTGTTGGTGGTCTTCAGTATCTTACATTAACTCGACCAGACATTGCCTATGCCACCAATCTACTCTGCCAGAAAATGCAGAAGCCTACTATTGCAGACTTCTATCGATTAAAAAGGGTACTGAGATATATTAAAGGTACAATCAAGTTTGGCTTGTTTATTCATTCACAGAGTACTATGCATCTCTATGGCTTCTCGGATGCAGATTGGGCTGGCTGTGCTGAAACCAGAAGATCAACAACTGGTTTTTGCACGTATCTTGGCTCCAATCTTATCTCTTGGGCAACAAAGAAACAGCCAACAGTTAGTAGATCTTCTACAGAATCTGAATACCGTGCTCTTGCATCAACTACTGCTGATCTCACTTGGATCAGCTTTGTCCTACGTGACATAGGATGTTTTCTGACTCCTCCTATTCATCTATACTGTGACAATCAGTCAGCTATCTCTCTCACTGCTAATCCTATCTTACATGCTCGAACAAAACATATTGAAGTAGATTTCCATTTTGTTCGAGAAAAGGTATCTTCTGGCTCCTTACATGTACGATATATTCCAAGCTCTTACCAACTTGCTGATATCTTTACAAAGCCCTTATCTCGAATAGCACATTCCCATCTGCGAGTCAAATTGGGAATTTGTGCTCTTCCCATTCCCAATTTGAGGGGGGATGTTAAAGAGATAAAACAGAAAGTATCAGATAGAAGCAGAGGAGCAAAGAAGCTGATAGAAGCACGTGAGCTAAGCGAAGTGAAGATGAAAGATGAGTTGGCAATCTCTGTGAATTGATCAAGCTACTGAAGGCAGAACAAGAAGATGAGTTGGCAATCCCTGTGAATTGATCAAGCTACTGAAGAAGCTGCACGTGTGCCAAGATTAATCATTCTATTACTAAAGTAGTTATTCTGTTTTGAAAGAAAGTCTAAGAAGCAGAACTTTAGTATAAAAGGAATGGAAGAAGCTGATGAATGTATGGAAAAAAATCATTTTCTCTTTTTGAGAACTTTGAATCTCTCTGTTCTTCAAAGTTCTCTCTGTATTTTTGTTCTTCTTCATTTTAGTAACGCTTTGTAAGATTGAAGAAGAAGAGGAATAAGAGAAAGGTTCGACTGGTATTGTTTGATTCAACAACTACAGAGCTCTCTTTTACACAGGTTATATTCTAGATTCTATTTCTTCTCATGGTATCAGAGCTTAAATCCAGGGAAATCTAGATCTAGTATCTGTAACTGAAAGTTTGTATGAAGATCGTATAGGCAAGACAATACGAAGGCCTTGTTGATTCTTAGTAAGCTGATCTTCAAAGTTCTGTGATCTTCAAAGTTCTCTGATTGTTTCTTCAAAGTTTTGATTGTTTTCTGAAGATATAAAATGGCAACCAGACTACAGAAGTATCCTTTCCCTATTCATGTGAATATAGCCAACTTTGTTACAATCAAGTTGAATGAAGAAAATTTAGGTGGCCGGCGCCCGCACATGGGATGAACCCGAGCTCGATTTTAGTACTCATGAAGACATTGACGCCTTCGAAAATTCTTCTCTTCCTAGCTGAATTCACTCGGTTGCGAAGATGATAACGAGTTGGAGACTCTTATGGACTCAGTGGGAAGGAAGGAAGCACGCAAAGTGATGCGAATAGGACAAGAAGAACATAATTAAAGACGATATGGAGGGAATAAAATAAATTATTTTCTTTAGCAGGTAGTGAAAATAAAATATATATCCCCAATTTTTTTTATTATTATTTCGTACCATTAGTGCGATCCGTAAGATTTTATTGGGCAAGTTCTATACCTTCAATAATGATGTGTTATTTTACTATTTACATCCTTACCTCTTAACTATTCTTAACAGGTATCTCATTCGAAGATTTTTATTATATTCTCTCAATATCACGACCGTGTGATTGATTATACTAAGCTTCTCTATAGAAATTTATAATTATTATAGGGTCCTTTATATTTCACATAAATAAATCACGCGAACAAAAAATTCCACCTCTTACTTTATTCAAAAAGTGAATGATTCAAGTAAAAGCGAATATATAAACGGTTATTAGAGAAAGAAAATCCATTGGACCAATCAAAAAAAAAAATGAAAGCCATTTTTATTATACACATTTTGTGTAACAAAATAGTTTTGAGACTCATTCATGCCCATTTGGCCAAGGATATACAACCAGAACCGAACAGGAGGAAGCAATTGCGCAGCAGCTGGAGCCTTCCATTCCCCTGTACCTTGGCGCTCATGAAGTCTGCCGCGAGCAGGTCCACGAGCGCCATGTAGACCAGGATGCCGGCGGACGCGGCATTGAAGATGCCCTCGATGATCAGCGCCCTCTGGCTGCTCTTGTCATATGTGTCGGATATCCGAGAAGTGCCAAAAAAGTCCTAAACCTTTTGCTTTTGTGCCGATTTAGTCCTAAACCTTTTTTTGGTGCCGATTCAATCCTAAACCTTTTTTATGTTGTGCCAATTCAGTCCTTTCCGGCCAATTTTGGCCGGATTTTGCTAACTAGACGCCGGCCGGTTGACGTGGCATGATCGGCGATGACGTGGACAACTTTTAATAATATTTTAATATTTTTGAATTTTTTTTTTGAATTTTTTTTTTGTCTTCTTCCTCCACCGGTCACCGAGGTCCGGCGACCGGCCAGAGCCGGAGGCCGGCGAGGCTCGCCCTCGCAGGATCTGGCGAGGTGGCCGGCGAGGTCGGCCTCGCCCTCACCGGCCTCCGGCTCTGGCCGGTCGCTGGACCTCGGCGACCGGCTGGAGGAAGAAGACAAAAAAACAAAAACAAAAAAATAAAAAATTCAAAAAATTCAAAAAATTCTAAAAAAAATTCTAAAATATTAAAATATTATTAAAAGTTGTCCACGTCAGCCGACCGGCGTCCAGTCAACAAAATCCGACCAAAATTGGCCGGAAAGGACTGAATTGGCACAACGTAAAAAGGTTTAGAACTGAATCGGCACCAAAAAAAGGTTTAAGAGTAAATCGGCACAAAGACAAAAAGTTTAGGACTTTTTTGGCACTTCTCCCGTCGGATATCCCGATGCCGATGGTGATCCCAGCCAGCGTGGTGAGGGAGAAGAAGAGGGCCATATTATTGTGGCTCTTGCCTTGAACTTGGCCTTTCCAAAAGAGGCAAGGGAAAATCAAAAGACTGATTATTCAATGCTTAAATAATGATAATTATAATTCATTCTTTAAAACAATAATAATTATTATAATTCCTGTGACGGGACTCACCCGCATCTGCTTTAAGTCAACGGAGGCCGAAGGTCAACGACATCCTCTCAACTTGATGTAGGCAGCTCGATATTTTCCATAGCTTATTTTCCTCAAGCAGGTCAATTAGTTGGAAGGTTGAATTGAGATAGAAAGCCTCGGGAGAAATCGAAATGCACCGATTCATAAACCAACCTTTTTAATCGTACCATGAAATGGGGGTTGACTCTTCTTAAAAGGACTTCTTAAGCGTAGTGAAAAATCGATGCGCAAAATCACGATCGTATCAGGTTTTATAGGAAATTTCCTTTCACCTTTCTTTGATTTAGGGGTCAGTGGCACGTTAAAATTCAGAGCTTTTAAAAGATGCATGCTCTGTTTACATGCCTTTTTGGGGAGACAAAGTGCCATATTTTCTTCTTCAATTAAGTATCAAATGCCCCCTTTTTTTCCCAAAGTCATAGAAACAATGCATCAAGCCGATAAAAAGGTAAAATTGCCTTTACAAAATGTTATGTCATGTTTGATTCCACAAACGAGGCATGCATGCATCATGAATTTAATTGAACCGTGTTCAAGTTATTGATGTGCATTTACCCTGACATTTCTACATCGCTCATGCAAACAAGTAGTCTCTTAACGATGGATAAAGCCCGAATTAAATTCGGCTGCTCAAAATTATTATAATCTTGAAAATTACTAAGGCATTTCTAGGGAAAAAAAAAAGTGGGAAAAGCTGGTTAGGTCAAATTGAATGAAATCAAATGACTTATTATTTACCTAAGTGATGCAACCGCCGAGCCCCATACCTTCAAAGAACGGGAAAATATTGGCCAGAGCTCTTATTCCACCGTGTCATCATATTAGTTCACTCATCGCGCAACATGTGTCGCCTGGGCTCCACCGTGCAGAGCCCTCTGACACACCCTCTCTCTTCTCGTCTCCCTCTTCCCTCTGTTTTTCTTTCCTTCATTTCTTTTTCTTTTTCCCTCTGTTCGTTGTTTCCTCAGTCTCACTCTCTTCCGCCTACCTCGCGGGGACAACAATAGAGTTCGTCCACCACCACATCTGGGTATCAGAACTCATGATTTCTCATTGACGACGGGACCGGATGTCGGCGCTGTCGTCGTCTTCCTCCTCCGCGAAACCGGAGTCCATTCTCTCGTACATGTTTCTCCTCTCCTCCAAATCGAGACCTCATCTTCCTCACCAACCCCGACTCCCATCTCCCTCCCTCTCTCTCCTTCAAAGATTGTTCCTTAATTGATTTTACTCGTCTAGGTCGTGCTTCTCTCTCTTCGCCTTTAACCGGAAGAGGGAGGGGGACAGAGATTTGGCATGCAAAGTTTAGATTTAGACCAAGGAGAAAGATAGGACAGACGGAAGAAGAAGGAACATGGGGTGGGCGGAGGCATAGACGAGGTGACATGCTGGAGGCAGGGCTGGGGTTGGAGAAGGAACATGAGGCAGGTGGAGGAGAGAAAAAAAATGAGGAAGAGCAGAGGGAAGAAGAAAAGAAGAAATGAAGGAAAGAAGAACAGGGAAGGTAAGAGAGAGACGAGAGGAGAAAGAGTGTGTCAGAGGGTTATGGATAGTGGGGCCCAGGCGACACATGTCGCCCAATGAATGGATTAATATGATGACGCTGTGGAATAAGAGCTGCCATCGATGGCTTCACCGTCTTTGCGCTCTCGGGAGTACCCAGCGAAATCTCTATCATCACCGAGTGCACCAAGATTCCCAGCTCCAACACCTGTTTATATTATCATCCCCCCCCCCGGCCCTGGAAACACCATATTTACATCCAGATCCTCGGTGTGAAGTTTTGAAGAGAGAACGCATAGAATTGAAAGAAGTTGGCAGATTTCATGTCACCGGGGATACGACTCTATGTCGGAGAAGCGCTGATGTGCCCGGTTCTTGATCCTGATGCGCGGAGCTGTGGGCGTGCCTGTGAGTCACGTGGGTGCGCACGTGTAGATGCCCGGCGTGATCGTTGCTGACGGTGGCGGCGTTGCTCTTTTCATCCCCCTCGCTCGCCGCTGGCCGAGCCTTACTGAAATGGGACCTCGTGTAGTAGGAGGTCACGTAGGTGTCCACCATCAGCGTCCCGATGGCGGTGACCATTGCCACAAAACCCGCAAAGGGGAAGTTGCCCCAGGGGTTCTGGTCGAGGCACGGGGACGTCAGGCTGTTGAACGTGTCGGGGAGGATGTGGATGAGGCCCGTGCAAGGATCACCCCGGCCGCGAACGCCTTGACCAGGAAAAACACGTCCTTCTCGGGGCACAGGGCCAGGGACGACCTTCCCGAGCAGTGGGATGCACATGCCAACCGCGCTCGCGAGGAGTATGCAGCGATCACCCCCACTTTGTAGTTGAGCGCCTCCCTCTTGTTGCGCCCCCCGCCGGCGCCCCCGTAGCACGTGCAATCCCCGAGGACGAGCGAGGGGTGAAGGACAAGAACGCACAGCATCAAGAACCGACACCACCCACGCTAACCCGGCTCGCTCGCCATCTCAATTCGCTACCTGATATCAAGAAGACGAAGAACGGACGCGAAAAGAGATTGTCGTGCTGGCTTGTCAAGAGTGAAAAGGAAAATGCATCGTGAGCCTCGAGACATGTCTGCGAGCTATATAAGGACCGGTGTTGCATCAGCCGTTCACGAAAAAGGACTCTGTACCGCTGCCCAATGGAGCAAAGATGAGGACACTTTCTAGCCAGTTTGACAACAACATACTGGCTCGGAACTCTATTTAGTACGCATCTGTATGATGAAATGGTTGCCTGTCAATGCTGACAGAAGTTGACTGGAAATGGAGAAAAAGGTTTTGTTCTATATTGATTGAATCCTTTACAGTTACACTGTATACATTTATAATGTAAGAAGGAACGAAAGTGAAGAAGGAAATAATATACAAAGAATAATAAATTTCCTATTTGCTAAATAGATTCCACAAATTACTCTTTCTCCAATTCAATCAATCCTTTGATTAGGATTGCCACCAGATCTGGATCTCGGAATCTTTGATATCTTCGATACTATTTCCAACACTCCCCCTCAAGCTGGCGGCCTGTATATATCAAGGACACCTAGCTTGCTCAATAAGTATTTATGTTGTCTTTGACATAGCGGTTTAGTGAAGATATCTGCTGGTTGATCCGTAGTTCCAATTCCTTTGGTGATAAGAATCCCTTCTCTGATCTTGTCTCGGGTAAAGTGGCAATCAACTTCTATATGTTTTGTTCTTTCATGAAAAACTGGATTTGCTGCTAATTTCAGTGCAGCATCATTATCACAAAACAAATAAGTTGGTCCACTGACCTGTAATCCAAGATCTGAAAGTAATCCTCGTATCCAGATCACTTCGCACGTAGTCTTTGCCATGGCTCGATACTCTGATTCGGCTGATGACAATGACACAGTCGACTGTTTCTTCGTTTTCCATGAGATTAATGACTACCAATTTAATGCAAAATCCAGTAATAGATCTTCTAGTCATTGGGCAAGTAGCATAATCTGTGTCGCAGAAAGCTGTCATCTTCATATTGCAATCTCGAGATAGAAATATTCCAAGCCCCGGACATCCCTTCAAATATTTCACAACCTTCAAAGCCACATTCATATGTGACTGCTTTGGGTTATGCATAAATTGACTAAGTATATGTACTGCATAACATATATCAGGCCTTGTCATGGTAATATATATTAATTTTCCAACAAGTCGCTGATATCCAGATGGATCCTTAAGCAAGGAATCTTCAACAGACGAAGAGGAAGTCAAGTCATATTCACAAGAGGTCAGCTTGGCATTCTGTTCAATTGGTATGACAGCTGGTTTGCATCCAGATAATCCTGCTTCAGAAATGATTTGTAGGACAAATTTCCTTTGGCTAAGGTTGATACCTTTCTTGGATCGTGCAATTTCAATACCAAGGAAATATTTGGGAGGTCCCAAATCCTTGATATGAAAAGTAGAGTGCAAGTATTCCTTGAATTTTGCAACATGAAAGTCGTTGTTTCCCATAACAAGTATATCATCAACATATATTAGCAAATAAATTGATGAATTACTTGAATTCCATGTAAACAAGGCATAATCGTGCTTGGAATGACGAAATCCCGCACTAGTTAATGCAGCAGTGAATTTGGCATACCATTGCCTAGATGCCTGTTTTAATCCATACAGGGATTTGCGTAGACGACACACCCGAGACTCCCCCTGTCTGCGTAATCCCTGTGGAAGTTCCATATAAATCTCTTTATCAAGATCACCATGAAGGAAAGCGTTGTGAACATCCATCTGATGTAGTGACCAGTTTCGAATAGCTGCAATGGAAAAGAATGAACGAACAGTGACTTCTTTAGCAACGGGAGAAAATGTCTCATGGTAATCGAAACCTTCTCGTTGGGTGAATCCTTTAGCCACCAGTCGAGCTTTATAATGTTCAACCGAACCGTCTGCCTTAAATTTGATCTTATATATCCATTTACATCCGATTGGTTTCCGATGTGGAGGAAGCTGCACTATATCCCAAGTATGATTCTCCATCAATGCCTTGAGTTCTAATTCCATTGCGCATTGCCACTGGGGATCACGTGATGCTTCATGGAATGAAGATGGTTCCTGCTCTTCTGAGAGACGACTGATGCAGCACATATGTCCCGGTGATAACTAAGTAAAGGAGACATATGAAGAGACAGGATACTGAGTACCTGGATAACGGGATGCAGAACAAATATAATCCTTGGTCCATGTAGGTGGGCGAGTTTGCTGTCTAGGACGTCGAGGTGACTCAGCCACTATTTCTGCAGGCACTGGGGAAGATTCTGATGTAGGCATAGTGGGAGTCAAGACTGTAGAGTCTTCATGTAAGTCTGGAGATAATGCCGGTAACTGTTCTTCATAAGTTGTTGTTTCCTGTGGAATAGTGGCATGTGATTCTGGAGCAACAACTAGATATTGTGAAGGCATAGATAGATCCTCTTCACAAAGAAAAGGTTGGTCGCCTTCTGATGTAGTTGATGCAGCTATCATATCTTTGAATGGAAAGACATCTTCATGAAAAATGACATCCCTGCTTATAAAGAAATGCCCCGTAGAAATCTCCATAACTCAATATCCTTTATGGGCAGTAGGATAGCCCATGAAGATACATTGTGTGGCATGAGGACCCATTTTATCCAAGGGACCCACATTCGTTGCATAACATAAACAACCAATCACACGAAGGTGATTATTCTCTGGTCGCTTTTTGTATAGCATTTCAAAAGGAGTTTTGCCATCTATTATCCGGCTAGGCATGCGGTTAATCAAATAAGCAGCTGTGACAATACAATCTCCCCAAAAAGCTTCGGGAATGTAGGCTTGGTATTTTAATGCACGAGCTACTTCCAAAAGATGTCTATGCTTGCGTTCAACAATTCCATTCTGTTGTGGAGTATAAACGCAAGAACTTTCATGAATTATCCCATGAGAAGATAGGAATTCTGTGCAATCAGAAGTGAAAAATTCCCGCCCGTTGTCTGTACGAATTTGTTGTACAGATCTTTCGAATTGATTTTCAATCAAAGAGATAAATTTGGAAAGATGAGTGAATGTTTGACTTTTGGATTGCATAAGATAAACCCATGTTCCCCGCGTAAAATCATCAACAATTGTTAGAAAAAATCTGGACCCATCACGATGAGGAGTGTGATAAGGACCCCAAATGTCCATATGAAGTAAGGAAAAAGCTCTATGTGCTCGAGATGTACTTGTTGGAAAAGACGTTCGAGACTGCTTAGCGAGAGGACATATTGGACACGTAGAGTGAGGGAAACAAGCACTATGCCCCAATCTTTGATGGAAAATGAGATTTTTATTTCGACTAATAGCATTATAAGAAGCGCTTTTATTTAAAGATTCTAAATCTCCTGGGGAGTCAATCCAGAAATACAGTCCTTGTGCAACACTACCCAAGCCCATCAATTTCCCAGTCAAAAGGTCCTGAAAGAAACAATTGTCGGAATTGAATATGGCACGACAAGAATTATCGAGGCGGACTTTGGAGACAGAGATCAAATTGAATTCAAAATTGGGAATGCATATTAGATTTCGGAGAACAAAATTTGGGCTAAGATGCACAGTTCCAATCTTTGTAACATGGGTGACATCTTCATGAGGTAGTGCAAATAGACTTGAGGATGTCTGAATTTGGATGCTGAATGCTGGATTATTGAGTGATTGCAGTAGATTGAGACCAAATAATTGAGGAAATGCTTTGGATATCTCTATACATTCTGATTTTATTGAACTATGATTGAAAGAACAATCTGTGGTGAAATTTTGGAAGTGAAATAGCCGTGGTATAGGTGCGGGATCCTACTAAATACGTAGTGTCCAAATTAGATCGAGTGTAACTCGGCAATTTTGTAGATTTTCTAGAGACAGTTCTAGGGTGAATTTGGTTCCAGTTTCTTCATGAAAGTTGTGAGGAATTGTTTAAACTAAGACATATGTTTTTGGTCAGATTTTTCGAAATCAATACAGAGGCACAAATTTCTTTTAATGGGAAGTACTTTTCTGCCAAAGTATAGATTCTATCGATAGAAGAAGTTTAGGGCTGAGTTGTGCGATTTGTTGCAATTTATACATGACGAATTTGGCTTAGTGTTCTTCATGAAATTCTTTCCTTTAGATCTTTTTTATAACATACTAAAATTTTAGAATTTTCTAAGTTCGTTTAGGGGTTATTCCAAAAATTTTACTAAAACTGTGCATTCTGATTTTTGGGCTATTTTATTCCGAGTTTGCTCAATTTATCTCAAGGGTGGATGCATCTTGATTTATCATTTGATATGATGGTGTTGGCATTCGGCATATTATTCAACACTGAGATTTGATGAAAACTCATGGGACATCCGATGTCATTGCATTGAAAATGTTTTTATTGAAATAACATGAGATGATACTGCTGCCATTGGACCCTCGAGTCAACGATGCCCCAGGATTCAAGATGCCCATAAGGTTGTAGGGGTCAATGCCTTTGGATGCTTGGGTCCGTAGAGCCTCAGAGGTTCCCCGGGAGTGTCGGGATGCCCGGTGGTATGTCGGTACATAATTCCAGAGGGTAGGGGTAACCATTTTCATGGCGCGCCCCAGAGATTCCTCGTGATGCCAGGTGGGGTGCGAGATGCCTAAGATGTGCGACGTAGCATGCTCTGGATGCCCAGTGATTGAAAACCGAAGTCTTTCGCAATGCCAGGTTGGGTGCGAATGCCCAGAGGGACACAAACACTGGTCCTCCGGGAGAAAAATCTTTTTGAATATTAAAATTGATGGTTCTAATAAGTGATGCCTATTTATAGGACAAAAATTGTGTGGCACGGTATTGGACGTGTCATAACAATTTAGTCTTATAAATGGGGGCCCATGTGTTTGAAACGATGTGCATTGGTTTTGAAACTGCATTCACTACTATTTTGAAAAGTTCTACCGGTTTGGTGCATACTCATTCTTTTTATTATATGTTTTGTCTATCTTGCATGAAATTGGATAGTGATGGTTCTACACGATATAGTTTAGTGGATCTTTTACTATTGGGTGGTCGTACTCACCCCTTTTTGGGGACTAACATTTCAGATTAGACGAGATGCCTTTGCTGCCTATACCTCCCGGCACATTTTATGGAGTCCTGGTCGACTTGCAATGGGAACAGTCAGAACATCATCACCCTAAGATTCGAGGACTAGTATTTGAACGGGTACAGGTGATAGTGTTGTTTGATATTGGTCCTCCTGCCGGCCCTGTACTTCAGGAGTACATTGCCATTTTCATCCGTCGAGATGGATGCACACTGGGGCCCCTGCCACCGCCACCAGCAGATGGACCGGACGGATGGGTGTGACCGCGAGCCAGGGACAGCAGAGGGAGGAAATTTTTGGACGTCGGCACTAACTGATGGACTCTGTGTTTATGGTTATTAGAAATGTCGACATCTTTTGAAATATGGTCATATATAGAAAGCTACGGCATTTTGATGTACCGACAATCCATTGTCCATCTAGTTTTATGTAAATAAAAGTGTCTGACCTTTACTTATAAGAATGTTTCGTTGGTGTGCATTGTTTCTGAATATGGGAAAGGGAGATGTTGGATACGCTTCCGCCATATTTTGCGCAGGGACCGATGGAAAAAGATATAGAACCCTAGACCCCTTGGACTTACCGAAATTTTATGGTATCAGAGTAATAGATTATCAGGTCAAGAGAAAGGCAAGTGAACTATGGCAACCCTAACGAATCGAGGGCCGTCGGGGGGTGCCACATGTCACTACAAAGACACCAAATAATATCCACCATAGTACAATTGACGACTTCAGTTTGACCATTAGTTTGACGATGAAAAGAGCTATTATACTATAAATTAGTCCCCAGTAAGCGTCATAAGGTCCTCCAAAAATGACTAAGGAATTTGGCGTCACGATCGAGGTGATAGTTTTCGGTACACAATGCAAGCGAACTACTTCCCAAAAAAATAAACTTGCTACGTGGGAAGCATCAGAAGTCTTTTTTGCAAGGGATAGAATGTGCCATCTCTATAAACCTATCCACTACCACAAAAACATAATCCATACCTCATTGGGTTCAGGGAAGCCCTTACACTAAATCTATTGAAATGTCTATCCAAGGTCTAGAAGGAAGAGGTAGAGGGGTGTAAAGACCAATATTCTGAGAATAGCCTTTGGCAATTTGACAAATGTAGCACTTTTTCACAAATCACCCAATGTCCTGTTTCAATTGAGGCCAGTAGTATCGCTCTTCAACTAAGGCAACGGTTTTGTCTCACCCAAAATGTCCTCCAAGGGAGCCACCTTAGAGCTCTCAAATAAGTTGTTCCCGCAAAGAGATGCGAGGAATGCACAACCTATTGCCAAAGAACAAGAATTTGTCTTGAATGATCATGTCGCCATGAGAGCCTGTCACAAAACACTTCTCCCAAATGTACTAAAATCTTCATCATCGACATAAAGGGCAGAGAGGTGGTCAAAGCCCACAACATCGATGCGCATGGTGAAAGTGTTGCAGCATGATGGCTAAGTGTATCAACGACTTTGTTCAAGTGGCCCGCCTTGTGTTGAAGCATGAATTTAAATTGCTCCAAAAAGGAGACCCAGCGTCCATGCATTCATTTAGATGCCTTTGGCTCTTAATATACTTGAGTGCCCAATGATCAGTGTTAAGGACAAACTCATGTTGATAAAGATAGGGCTGTCAATGTTTGATGGCTCATACTATAGCAAAGTACTCATGCTCATAGGTAGACCATTGCCTATAGACATCATTAAGTTTCTTGCTAAAATAAGCAATAGGCTTACCTTCCTTGGAAAGGACAGTGCCAATGCCTACACCAGAGGCATCATAGTCTAGTTTGAATACCTTTTCGAAATTTGGGAGCATCAATATTTGTACCATGGAATTTTATTTTTTTATGAGAGCAAAGCTGGCTTCTACTTCGTCACCCCAATGAAATTTTCCTTTCTTCATGCACTCGGTGATCGGGTCATAATGGAACTAAAATTTTGAATAAAACGTTGGTAGAATGTCTCAAGTCCATGGAAGTTGCGCGCCTTCCCAATGGTCTGGGGAGTCAACCAGTCACGGATGTCAACTACCTTTTATGCATCAACTTGAAGGCCTTCTGCTCCAACAAAATACTCCAAGAAGTGAAGTCAATCGATCATGAAGCTACATTTCTTCAAATTAATGTATAATTGTTCATCCGTAAGGCCAATAACACGTCTCTTAGATGCTCCATGTGCTACTGGTCATTTGGACTATATATGAGAATGTCATCGAATTAGAGTACCACAAACTTGTCAATGAAGGTTTAAGGACCTGAGTCATCAAACGCATGAAGGTGCTAGGTGCGTTGGTGAGACCAAACTACATGACAAGCCATTCGTACAAACATTCACTTGTTTTAAATGTTGTTTTCCATTCATCGCCAAGGCAGATGTGTACTTGATCGTATCCTATACATAGATCAATCTTTGTAAAAACCTTTGATCCCACAAGCCGGTCAAGCATGTCATCCAAGCAAGGGATTGAAAATTGAAACTTGATAGTAATCCAATTAATTTCCTAGCTATTAATGGACATACGCATACTTCTTGTCTTTCTTCGAAGTAAGGAGTACAGGAACTGCACAAGGGTTCATGCTTTCGCGTAGAAAGCCTTTTCGAAGGCATTCTCCCACTTGGTCTTGTAAAATCTGGTTCTCCATCAGATTCATCAGGTAGTGCGGCAAATTAGGGAGGCTCGCTCTTGGAAGAAAGTCAATCTCATGTTGGATATCCCTTAAGAGAGGTAATCTGACAAGTAGATCCTCCGAAATAACGTCGCCGAATGCTTTCAATAATGGCTTAAGAGCCTTAGGAATGAGAATAATAGCTTGTTGATCGCTTTTCTCCATAATCATGTACATGCCTTCGCATTTACGAACGTTTAGCATAATGCCTGCACTTTGCTTCTTTGGGGGCATGGAGAATGTTACTCTTTAGCTTTAAAGTAATCTTCATCTTTTTCCACATAAAAGAGTATGGGTTCTCTCGGGCCCTGTGAGTGATATCAACACCGTACGGTAAGATTTTTTCTAATGTGGACTACATTAATTGATATTATAATTTACCGTTTTACGGGGTTGGTCTAAGGTGAGATGGAATATTTCTTAATTAGTCTAATATGCGGTTGGCTAGTGTGGGCCGAATTAAGCCTAGCCCGTAATGAAATGGCCTGATTGGAAACTATATAAATAGTGCTCAAGTTTGGAACGCTCAACAGTGTTACCTCCAATGTAGGGGAACCCTAGAGTTATATGCAAGTTATTGGGCTCCAGCCCATATGGACCCAAATAACCATGCTTTCATCTATTAGGCTTGTATGTGAACATATTATTTTGAACCATATTAACAATATATCCAACAATCTCCTCTTATGTTCACCATACAACACAATCCAATAAGGTGGTCAGTGTAATATTCAGACAAACAGGAATCATCCACATTCAGTCCAAAACAATCAACTCGGATCGGTCAAAGAGTTTTTCAGTAGTAAAGACTCGATCATCATTTGCAATCCAAATAAGTGAATCATTTTTATCATGAATCTATTTTGAGATCAACAATTCAAAATAAGTATTAGGAGTTTTAGATTCAATCTAAACTCATCCAAATCCCAAAATAAATCTCAGACTCATTTCACAACCAATATATGCATAATAGTCAAGTCTAAGTAGGCCAATCAAAATAGTCCAAGGCCTTACAAATATAAGAAACAAGTATAATAATGTTCACAAAATAGAGATAGCAAAATGCAAGTCTCAAGTAAATGGATTTCATCAAAATAGGCAATAGAAGGTAAATTGTCAAGTCCCCACATGCTCTAAATGATATATATTCATTCATCAAGTAGGTCATCCTAGTCAGGATCCCACTCATTAAGCTCTCCACTATCTTTGACATCCCCTGTAGAATGTCAAATATGAATGTCATATTATCATGAATTCAATCATTTAAATAAAAACTTAGCACCATTCCATCAGGCAGAGAGTAACATATATTGATGTCATGAAGCATCATAATATCATGTTCATAAGCATCAAGCCAGTTTCATAAATTATGAACAAGACCTAAGCAATATGATTTACAAAGAGCCATCAACTAAAGTTTATTTGTAGGAGAATAACTATTGTCTAGTTTCAACAAGACCAATAATCAAGTCACTTACAATAATCTAGTCATGTAATATCAAGTTTCAATTAAGAACAAGACCAGCATGCTTCTTATGTAAACAACTGTTTTTATGTTTCAATTTGGAATGTCACAGTTACTGATTCCTTAAAGTCAAATAATTTAGCATCAAGTTTGGAATGAGATGATTTAACCAAAAAGATAGTCCAACCTAGTTGAATTGTATTATCAAGTTTGGAATGACACAAGCTTTCCCAATAGAACATTTGAATTAGGTTAAAGTCATCTTCATCAAGTTTGGAATGAGACAACTCACCATTTTCAAATTAGTCAGCAACTGTGAACATCAATGAAACATATAAACTGTGCTTATTATTGTAGTCAATAAAGGAAGATTCGATAATTCAAAACACACAATTAGAAGGTAAGTAAATGGTAGTTAAGACTTGCCTATATAGTCTTTAACCCTATTTCCCCCACTGTTTTGAATGATCGATCTTTAGGCATACCTTTGGTGAGAGTATCGGCTATGTTATTCTTCGATCTCACATCGATCAAGGTGATAACCCCTTGTTCTCTCAGATAATTTAACAACGCATGTCTCAGTCTCACATGTCTTCACTTTGAATTAAAAAGATCATTCTTGACGACTGGGACAGCTGCTTGATGATCACAAATAGGCTTAAAGAATTAATCTTAAGCCAAGTCAAATGAATATCCATAATCAGATTCTTTATCTACTCGGCCTCTTCGCTGATTGAGGCTAAAGCAAAAAGTTTCGATTCCATAGACAACAATGCAATACAAGTCTGTCGTTTGGATTTCCAAGTAATCACAGCTCCATCCAAAGTGAATACATATCCACTAGTGGACTTACTATTTTCAATATCTGAACACTATGAGGCATCAAAATATCCATCCACGGTTGGAGGACAACTAGAATAATAGAAAGTATAATCTTTAGTACTTTTAAGGTATCTCATAGCATAGCCTATTGAGGGCATTCAAATTCTCTTTACTAGAATTACTAATAAAATGACTCAACATGCCAATTGTAAAGGCTATGTCGGGTCTAGTGCAACTCATAGCATACATGAGACTACCAAACAGTTTCGAGTACTTTAACCGATCCACGTCGGTCCCTTCATTAGGACTCAGTCTGTTATTATAATCACATGGTGTCTCACTCAGTTTACAGTTATCGTATCCCCAAGTAAAAAGTAGCTATTCAATATTGTCACGCCCCAAACCTCGAGCGTGCGCGCATCCCTCGGTGGTCTATAAACTTTTGCGACATTCCCAGGATTCGTCGCCGACCATTTTCATTTTATCAAGCATGCGGAAGCGGAAACATATTCTCCCAACAACACAGAATTGGGATAGCAAACATAGGATTATATTATTACAAACCAAACAGGTATTACAAACTATACTTACTCTTGCTATAGCATTCAAATACCGAAGAGTCTAACTAAACATGGAGTGTTTCAAAATGAAAAGCTCTAAGGCTAACTACGCTCTGAGCTATTCGTCCATGGGGGTCAAGTCTTTATGTACAACCCTACTAGACTCTTCAATAGATTAGGGTGAGTGATCACCCACTATCCAGACCTGACGGTAGACCCGTCACTATCTGGCAAAAGCTACTAAGGCATCCGTACTCCACTGCCTGTATACCTTTGTTTCCTGTCCATCCATTTTCCAACTAGGGACCTGAAAAATGTTAGCCCACTAAGGGGTGAGATCACATCTCAGCAAGTCAATCCCCTAACTCCAGATTAGGAGAAGGGTACACTTAACATGCAATCTAAACACCTTTCTCACACTTTCTTAATACCAGTACTTTCCTGCATGTTAGCGTCAATCAAATCATACATAAGATATTGAAATCGTATATCATCAGAATACTTTAACATGTATATATGAAAGGACATAAATGTCAACATAAATACACGGGTTCCCAATTACCAGACTAAACTAATATGGCACGTCCCATACCGCACCACATAGTTCCGTCTCCAAATTAGGTCCCTCATTCTCATCCATTCATGTGTCGTAAATGATTTTTAATGCACAGATTACAGTCATCCGGCATAACCGGGCATCGCCTCGCACCGTCGAGCGCGGCAACGTCTACATCTAGACGGCATTCCGATTTGGAGCATCGGTCCAGTATCCACTGCAACCGGCATCCGTTGACTTGGGGCATTCCCGAAGGAGCATCGCCTGGCCCCAAAAGCTTGCGGCGGATTCTCAGATTGTGTATGCATTCACTCAATGTCACAATTCAATGTTCAATTGTACGTCTCATTCTTTTCATAAAATCAATACACATGAAATTAGATCATATTTCATTCTCGGATGAACAGTGTTTTATGAACAGTAACTGGTGAACAGTACTCATGAACAGTACTGATGAACAGTAACTCGTGAAGAGTACTGATGAACAGAAATTCCGAAACTAAATAACTAATAAACTAAAGCCATAAGTCAGTAAAACACAATTTAAAACAAACAAAATATCAAAAACTAACTCAAACTAACATTGGTCCGAAATGGGCAGAAACTGGGCTTGCGCGCGTCTCCCAACTTAAATCACGAAACCCAACCAATCGGGCTCAGAAAATTCCGAAATTCGAATATGTGATAAATAACATGTAAACGAACATTTTTCGTGAAGACACCAAGGCCCAGATCCTTCTGGATTCGGCCCAGTAATTCACTCAATCCAGCACAAAAATCGGGTCCAGTTCCAGAGAGCCTAACTCATCGAAATCAGTTCGGTTTTAGGTCGAAATCTGGTCCGTTTGATTTGAAATTCGAGTATGTTAAAATAGAAGTTGTAACGGAAAACTTTCATGAAGAAACCGATTGGAAATTCGACCTCTAAAGGTCAGTAACAGCCCTCGGAATCAGGACATGTCACGGTTTACAGAACTGTCCGAAATACTGTTTCAAGGATGACGTCATGAAAATCGTCATCTTTTTAAATTCTAAAAATTCTAGTAAAAATATATGTTATTTTTTAAGATGTCTAAAACATTTCTTCAGAAGGAAATTTCTTCAAAATCGCAACACACAGTCGTCTAAAAAATTAGCAAAAACTCGCACGTCCAGGAAACTGTTTCAAGAACCAGTTTCTGTGCTTGGTCGAATCTTCATCCATGGTGGTTGTCTTGCCTTCTAAACCACAACCAAGCTTTTCTATGGCTAACCTAACATCTCTAACCAACATCCATCTATATATAACGTCATCTACCTCTATCATATCCATAGGAACTCCTAAATAGGGTACTCAGCCCCTAATCCAGAGTTAGGAGATAACTTACTCAATTTGTGTATTGAAGAACTCCCAGCGACGGCGACTAGGTCACAACTCCAGGAGATGCCAAGACACCTCAGTATGGCCCTACACAGGCCGGCAAGGCTCTCGGCCTACTGCTGAGAAGTCGGTTCCCCAGCCAAGTTGGACCAGTTGCTGCACCAGATTTGGCAGAACCAAAACAGAGGACTGCTCTGTTTTCTTGGCTGCTGTTTTGGAAGCAAAGCAGAAAAGAAACTAAAGAGGAAAAGAGAAGAAGAAGAGGGACATGGGAGTGGGGGTTGTCGAGAGGAGGAAGGGGGAAAGAGAAGGGAGAAACAATAAAGTAGAGGAGGGGAAGTTGCAGGGAAATTGCAGCGAAGGATTGGCGTAGGTGAGGGGGTGGAAAAGTGGGAGAGAGAGAAGAAAAGAGAGGGAGAGGAAATTGTGTAGGAAGGAGGGGGGAAACGTGAAGGAGGGGAGGAAGAGGAGAGAGAGAAGAAAAAGAATAATATTAATATTGTTATCATTTTTCTTTTTCTTCCAATCTCCGAATTTTCATCCGATAATTTCTTTTTTTTGAAATTTCGGGCTCGCCGCTAAATCGACGGACGATGAGACGATGTCCACTAATTAAATATGGAAACCCTCGAAAATTCAACACTCGAAATAGGCCTAAATTTCAGGATGTCACAAATATAATGGGTCTGGTTAAGGGAGATGAATTGCCATTTAAAGCTTACTTTCATACCAATAACTGGTATTAGCAATACCAAGATCTTTCATGTCAAATTCTTTAACTAAAATAGCTTTCACGTCACTCACTACAAAATGATCAGAACCAAGAATTAACATGTCATCAACATACAAGCGAATGATGACTATCTTATTTGATATAGAACAATGGTAAATGCATTTATCTGAAAGTCATAACTCTTTACCACTTTATCAAATTTAATATGCCACATCTTAGGTGTTTGTTTAAGACCATACAAGGATTTGTTCAATTTACAAACTTTGCCCTCAAGACCTTTTATAACATATCCTTCTAGTTATTCCACATCTTAGGTGCTTGTTTCAAGTGTTTTTTCATCTTAATTTAATAGGTCTATATAATGATGTTAATGATTTCTTTTTAGTAGGTAATAATATTCTTTTACTTGTAATTATTTACATTTTAGTATCTAATTTATTATTTTATCATATTCATGAAAATTGATTGTGTGGGCCCTCTTAGGATTGTATCTCTTAATTTAAGTTTGCAATAAAAAAAAACATAAAAAAAAAAAAATTGGGTAAGATGAAACCGGTTGAAAAAGTCGATCAATTTCGTGACAAAATGAGCAGTCATTAGTTGACCGTCACTCCGTCACTAGAAGGAGGACGGTCAGCTAAGCTACACCCATATATATGTATCGCATCATGAGATTAAGGGATCCTTTTTTTTCTCGACCACCATTAATCAAAGAAATTGTTAAAGTGTGAGCTTTGACCAATATCATGACATCATTGCATAAGAGTTTGATAGTGAAAGCCTCCAAATTTGGTATGAACGGATACCAATTTACCAAATAAACCAAATTGATCTTTCTTTGGTCAATGACTAACACCATAGAGCTCGTTGTAGACCCAAACTATGACATAAGGGGCATTGCATTTACTCTATACAATTTTTTTTAATAAAACCTTTCACTTTTATAATTCAAGAAAAATCTATTTAAAATTTTGTTGACACCTAAATTTTGGCGGCTCATTTAGTCATTAGGGGTTAATTTTATTTTATAATTCAATTGCATAGCATATAGTGTTAGGTGCATTTATTTTTAATGTTTTGCATTTTTATTTTCATTAGGACTGGTGGTCAATGGCTTCGAATTAAATTTTTGGATTTAAATTAACAGGCCTGACTAAGCCCGTAAAACGAGAAAATTGGCCCAAGCACGTTTTCTTTTAATGACAAAAATTACCTAAATCGAGATTTGATATTGCGGTGGTTTTTCAAATTTAAGAGAATCGGGTTGAAGTCTTATCTTTAGTCTTTATTTTTGAAAATATTAAGGAGATAAGGATTTTTGTGATTCGGAGGATATAAGGAATTTTCGAAATATTTTGTTAGGATCACATTTTTTTTTACTATAAAAGGTGTACGTAGGGTTCGGGTTTTGAGGAGGCCACACATATTGAATACACGGCCATTGAAAAAAAAACTCTTTCGTTGGGGATTCGGTTTTTGAGGGCTTTTTGGTTTTCTTTGGAATCAAAAAGAAAAAGAGCAAAACACAAAAAAGAGAGAAGAAAGGTTTTCCTTGGTTTTTCCATTAGCTCCATTGAAAAGAAAAGAGGGAGAAAAACTTTTGGGGGGTTTACTTGGTTCGTTCTTTCCTGCGCAAGACAACAAAAGAAAAAGAAGAAAAGCAAAAAGGGAAAAAGGGAATAGTCAACAGCATAAGCTTTTCTTTTGCTTCTGCAGAAAAGAAAAAGCTGAAAAGAAGGTGTATGAAGGGGGGCAAAGGGGGGAGGCCACTGTTCATCATCTCTCTCGCGTCTCCTCCCCGCGCTGAGCTCCATCCCCAACGCCCCTGCAGCGGCCTCCACCAGCGACGCCCTTGACCCGATGCTGCGATCCGTCCGCCCGCAGCAGCTCACCACCGGCCCAGCATCTCGTCGGTCCCTGCCACCACGCCGGTGGCACCCCTCTCCAGCGCATCTTCGCCCGTGACCCATCGCTCCCACACGAAGCCTCGCGACAAGCCGCCCCCCTCCGACGCATCCGCCGCCGCCTCCGCCTCTGCGCTCCTTTTGTGCCCAGGAGCCCCGAAGCCCCGACGCTTCACCCTCTGCGAAGCCCCGACGCTCCACCCTCTGCGAGTTAGACCCGAGCCGTGCCACAGCCACGAGCCGTCCGAGCTTCCCCACACCAGCATCGCCAAATACCTCGACCTCAGTCTGGGTTTGTGATCATCGGTCCGAGATCTGCCGATCGGACGCCGTTCCGCCCTCCTCTGCTTTCCACCGGTGACCTCCAGGAGAACCCATCGCGCCCGAGCGACGAATCTGCGACGCCGAAACCCGAAGACCCACTCGAGCCGGTGCCCGTCGCCCAACAGCCAGCCCCGCGTCCGTGATTGCCCAGCAATCCGCGACCCAGCCGCGCCAGACCCCACACCTCCGCCGGTTCCCTCGCCGGAGCTCAGACCGACGGCAACCCTTTGCCGGACCGACGGATTGGCTTCCCTTCAATTTCTTTAGGTTGTTTATTTTTCTTTTATTTTTATTTTTCTTATTTTACATTATTTTACTTTACTTTTAGTTAGTTTTAGTATTATTGTTTAAGTTTAGATATTGTGAGGTGATTTTTAGGTATTGGTTATCATAGGCATTTTCCATAAGAATTGTCCCTAACATTATTGTAATTATTTAATTTGACCCGTAAGACGTCGGGTCATTTTTTTAATTATGATAATTTTTGGGGTTGTTTATGATATATTAACTGTTGAATCAATATATTTATTAATTTGATCCGTAAGATTTCGGATTAGATTTTTAATTATTTTGATTTCTTGTTTGATGTTTAGGGTTAAAAATAATCGTTAATTTGACCCGTGAGACAACGGGTTATCTTTTCGTTTATTTTAATCCTTTATCTGTTTGAATATCTTGCTTGTTAGATTTAATATTTGTTTTAGAAAATCACTAAGAAAAAATCAAAAAGACATTTGGATTAGGATTTCATTTGGTTTTAGAATATTTCTGGTTATTTTGCATATCTAGAATAGGGATTTTATTTCGAATTTAAGAAAATATAAAAAAAATGCATTCATTTAGGTTGTTAGTTTTTTGTTTATTATTCGAATTGCACGTTTAATTATGTGTTAGTTTTAATTTCGAATTTCATATAGAAAAGCAAAAAAAAATCATTGTGCATATTAGGTTAGAATTGCATGTTTTATCTTTAATTCAAATCATTTTTTAAATAAGTTGCATTTTAGATTAAGATAATGTCTTAATTTAAATTAGGATTTAATGTGATCTAATCCTTAGTTTAAATTGGATAGAATTTTAATCTAGTTAAATCATCTTTGCATTCGAATTTAATGAAATACAAAATTTGTCTTTGCATAAGTTAATTTCAATTTTTAGGATAGATTGCATTTTTAAAAATAGGAACATCAAATGCACGTCATTTATTTTATTTAAGTTCATTTAATTAGAACTTTCATGTCATTAGATTAAGTCATTTGATAAATGTTACGTGACATATAGCTTGCATATTAAATTGCATAAATCATGTCATTTTAGTTTAAATAATTTGGTATGTCATTTCATCGCATTGCATATCATTATAATTAGATCATTCAAATTGCATTTCTTCATGTTATATAGTCTAGGTCATGTCGTCATGTCATTTTAGATTATTTGCATAAGTCATGATTTTCATTAAATAAAGAGAAAACAAAAAAAATTGAAATTGTGTGTTAATTAGAAATCATACATAGGATTATCTATATGAATTCTGATTTAACATTGCAGATGCTTTCGGTGCTTTAAGGTATGCTTTTTGCATTATTTAAATTGCTTTCTTGATGTGTTAAATTGGTGGTATGCGCACATGTATGATCACCTCACATGTTAGGAAGCTCAATTAAAATCAAATCAAGCTGCCTGCAAAACATTTTGAAAATTAAAAAGAAATGGTACCGAAAGGGCACTAGGATAATCTAGTGTAACCAAGTCCCTGTACCCAAAATCTCTGGTTCGTAGGAGTAAGATAATTCTCCCGTTATTTTACTTAGGTGTCTAATCGACCTACCCTAAACCGATTAGTGGCGACTCCTAGATAATGATCTTTTGCATGTCAAAATCCCTAAGTCGCGATTTGGTATGGGCTTGGGAGAACCCGAGCTAAGCTTAAAGGCTTAGTAGTCCATCAACCTAGTTTTAGGTGGCAAACCTCGAAAATTGGGTCGCGACAAATTTGATGATATAGCACATGTAGCCCTCATACCTTACAAAGAGTGCATGCCAATTTGAAAAAGAAATTAAAATTTTCTTTCCAAATGACTGAAAATAATTTATAACTCACTTTTGCAATGCAAATATTCAGATAGCCATTCATTCAAATGTAAATAACATTAATATAATTTCTCCCCATAATATCAGCTTTAACTTTTTAAAAAAATTTAATAGTATTTTAGATCCCTTCTCTTAGCCTTGGGCCTTCTTTTCACTGATTGTGGGGCATTTAAATTGTATTCTATAAATAGAATTGTGGCTAAAATACAAGGATTAAAACATTTCGGGTTCAAAGCCAGAACCCATTAACTATATTAGTTCTTTCCATGGCAAACATAAATTTAACTAACCATTATCATGTGCTTTCCTTCATATTAAGAACATACTTTAATTTGACACATCAAAGTTGACCATTTAATTATAGTAATAAAAATCAAAAGTATTTGTCTTGTGGTTGGACAGACTTTTTGGAAAAATGCTTCAGATTGGGAAGAAACAGAATCACACCTTGAGGCGTAATATTACTATCTTTAAGGAATTATTTACCCCCACAACATTGCTAATGGTTACTAGAAAAAATCCTTGAGGATATAATACCATATAACAATTCTAATATATCTCTAGGAGTTCAAGAACTCTCAAAGAAACAATTGGAAAGAATGTTGTATTTTTCAAAAGAAAATTGGGCTTTGCTAGTATAATAGTCTTTAGGTTACTATGAGAATAACAATTTATTGTGAACCACAAATTCTTGATTGAGTGAGTTCCATAACAATTTATAACTATTTATTATTTATTTTTTTGTGATAAAAAATAAACAACTATTCTTGCAGTAAATTAAAAACTGTCAAACAATCATTTCTCAAGAAAATTCGACAAGACTTAATTAACACTGAGTCCAAAAATACAACGTATTTATCTTTGTCTTTTGAGCATAAGCAACTCTTCGAAAAAGGTTGCATGGTGAATAGATACATTAGAAAGACATTGAAAAGCGCGCAAATTTTCATGCACCCGCACGCAAGTATAGTGGGGTCTAGCCCACAACCCATTGTCTTCATTTAAACTAGTTAAAAGACATCTATAAGGCATAATTTTCTTATGTGGGACAAGAAAAAACACCATTTTATTTGTTTTACATACAAACAACCAAAAAGAACCGCACCTCCAATCTCTCCAAGATGATCAACAAATGGACCTAATCAGGCTCAAAGGCTTTGACACCAAGTTGGACTTTCCATGCTTCACGAAGCCATTGCCTGTGGCCAGCCTCAGAACACCCACGATGTACCTCATGGGCCCATTACTTAATATCAAGGGCCGGAAGGTAATAATAGTATGCGCAATTCAAAGATTTTGGAGTGGCTCAACAACCAACCGAATGCATTAGTGGGGTTTTCATGCTTTGGGAGCTTTGACAAGGACCAGATGAAAGAGACGCATTGGAGTGAAGTGTTAGAATTAAAAATCAAATGCGGAAAACAAGATTGATTATAAACAAACCTCCAGCCATTGTTCATATTCACGTTCACCGGAAAATCTCGAAGATTTAGCGAAATATCGGGCACACTCTATTAACCCAATTCCCTCATATACTAATGGTGTATTCTAAAATTGAGAGGGTTAGCATTAGACCTTGTGATTACCCTTAAGAAATGAACAATCGTTTCTTTTATATACCGTCTCCCATCAAGACCGTTACCAAATGGACGGTTGTCATGAAGAGGTACGAGGCGTGAAAAAACTACATGTGGAATAACCGCCACTTTAAAGAGAAACTATGAGTCCGAAAGTATGGGATCACATTATATAAATAACATTCTCATACTTGATCCCAACATTTTCATAAACAACAAAATGCGCACACCAAAAATTGAGAATCAACATTACAACTGAATAAGAGTTTCATACAACAAAAATCGTTCATACGACGACAAATCGCATGATGGCACCTATTCTCATACTAGTTACATGATCCTTATACTTCATTGGGGGCATGCCTTTAGTTAAAGGATCAGCTATCATCAATTCAGTGCTAATGTGTACTATGACCACTTTATTCTCCTTAACATGTTCCCTTATGGCTAAATACTTGATGTCGATATGCTTACTTCAACTGCCACTTTTGGCATTTTTAGCCATAAAAACTGCAATTGAATTGTCACATTATATTCTTAATGGCCTAGAGATAGAATAAAAAATTCTAAGCCTGGAAATGAAACTCTTCAACCGTATATCATGTGAGGTAGCCTCAAAATAATAAATGAACCTAGTCTCCATAGTGGAATTAGCAATCAAAGTCTGATTCGCACTTTTCCATGACATGGCTCTGCCAACTAACATAAAAATGTATCCAAATATTGATTTTCGAGAATCCATGCAACCCGCGAAGTCCACATCTGAATAACTGACTACTTCCAAGTTGTTAGTCCATTTATACATAAGCATGTAGCCTTTGGTACCTTGAAGGTATCTCATCACTTTCTCTGCAACTCTCTAGTGATCCATACATGGATTACTCTAATATCTTCCCAATAGTCCCACAATAAAAGTGATGTCAGGTCGAGTGTAAACCTGAGCATACATCAAGCCTCTGACGATAGAATCATATGGAATGTTTTTCATTTGTTCCCTTTCTAAAACAATCTTTAGGTATTTGTTCAAATTGAACCCATCACCCTTTACAATGGATACTATGCTTGGTGAACAATCTTTCATTCAAAATCTCTCTAAGACCTTATTGATATAGATTTCTTGAGATAGTCCTAAAATTCCTCAAGGTCTATCTCTATGAATCTTAATGCCAATGACATAAGATGCCTCACCCATATCCTTCATGTCAAAACTCTTAGAGAGAAATTGTTTTACCTCATGTAGCAATCCCTTATCATTAGCTGCAAGTAGAACATCATCCACATATAGCACAAAGAAATAAATTTTGCTCCCACCGACCTTCAAGTATGTACATTGATCCATGATATTCTCTACAAAACCGAATGAAGAGATGACATCATGGAACCTTAAGTACCATTGGCAGGATACTTGTTTCAAACCATATATAGATTTCTTAAGCTTGCACATGAAATGCTCACCTTTACTAGAGGAGAATCTTTTAGGTTGTTTCATGTAAACCTCATCCTCTAGTTCTCCATTAAGGAACGTTGTTTTCACATCCATTTGACGTAATTCCATATCAAAATGGGTAGCCAATGCCAAAACAATACAAAGAGAATTTTTTTAGATACAGAAGAAAATGTCTCCGTGTAATCGATTCCTTCCTTTTGAGTGAATTCTTTGGCGACGAGTCTACATTTATATCTTTCAATGTTACCCAATGAATCATCCTTAATTTTGAAGACCCATTACAACCAATGGCCTTTGCACCATTAGACAACTCAACCAAATCCCAGACTTCGTTAGATGCCATAGAACTCATTTCTTCATTCATGGCATTGTACCACAAATTGGATTTATCATTATTTATGGCTTCTGAAAACATTTCAAGATCATTCTCAACTCCAATATTATAGTCTGTATCTTGTAAATACATAATATAATCACTAGAAATTGTCAATTTCCTTATTCTAGCAGATCTTGTTAACGTTGCATCAACATTCTCTTGAGGAGAGTGTTGCTCAACTAGTTGTTCAACAGTTTTTGGTAATTGCTGAACAACTAGATCTACTAGATCAATGTCAGCAAGTTATGGCACTTCAATGATTGGTTGTTCATTAGCCGGTTGAATTGAAGGGGCATTATGAACAACAACCAACCTTATACTTGAGGTGGAAGGTTGAGTGTCTGAATGGTCTTTCGTAGGAACAAGGTCCTTTGATCGATCGCTCCCATTAATCAAGTCATTTTCAAGGAACTTAGAGTTGCTTGATTCCACAATCCTAGTGGTGTGAGATGGACAATAAAACTTGTGTCCCTTGGACCTTTCGGCATATCCAATGAAATACCCACTTATGGTCCTTGGGTCCAACTTCTTTTATTGTGGATTGTAAACTCTTACTTTAGATGGGCATCCCCAAATGCATACATGTTGCAAACTCATTTCCCAATCTTTAAATAACTAAAAAGGTGTCTTTAGGACAGCCTTGGTTGGAACTCGATTTAATATACACACTGTCATCTTAAGTACTTCAATCCACAAGGACTTAGGAAGTTTGGAACCACTAAACATACTCCGCACCATGTTCAATAAAGTTCAGTTTCTTCTTTCCACTACATCGTTTTGGTTCGAAGAACCAAACATAGTATATTGGGCAACTATCCTATCCTCTTGAAGAAAAACTGCAAATGGACCAGGCACTTGTCCATCTTTAGTATAACTACCATAGAATTCTCCATCTCTATCTGATCCAACAATCTTAATTTACTTGCTACATTGCTTTTCTACTTCCGCCTTAAATACCTTAAAGGCATCTAACGCTTCATGCTTATTATGAAGCGAGTAGAGATATAAGTAATGTGAGTAATCATCTATGAAAGAGATGAAGTAGTTTTGACCATACGAGTCCATATCCGGACCACAAATATTTGTATGTATGATTTCTAATATTTTCATACTCTCTTGACACCTTTCTTCGTCTTATTGGTATGTTTTCCCTTTATGCAGTCCACACAAGTATCACAATCAGTAAAATCTAAAGTACTGAGTACTCCATCATTTATCAATCACTTAATTCTATCTACAGAGATATATCCCAATCTCCGGTACCATAACATAGAGGAATCTTCTTTTACAACACATCGTTTTATACCAGCATTGTCATGAACGTGCATCGTATTATATTAGGCATTGTCTCGTAAATTAATTCAAAAAATATCATAAGACAAAGTATCACTTCCAACAATTTCATATTTAAATGATAAATAGAATTTTGAATCTGAAAAATTAAAAGAGTAACCCAAAAGAACAAGTTTTGATACTGAAATTAAGTTTCTATAGAAACTAGGAACATAAAAGGTCATTTTCAAATTCAAAATAGAGCCACTATTGAGAACTAATCTACATGTGTCAATAACTTCCGCACGCAAACGCATCTTGTTTCCTGAATAGATGCTTTGTTCACTTCCCACTAGCTTCTTGTGGTTTTGAAAACCTTGCAAGGAATTCGAAATATGGATTGTAGATCCAGAATCAATACACCAAGTGTTGTGACTCACACAACCATATTAGATTCATAACAAACACAAACGATTGGATTACCTTTATTCTCGAGCCAGACCTTAAATGTGACGCAATCTTCTTTACATGCCCCTTCTTTTTACAGAAGAAACATTTGGATTCTTTTTTAATGTCAACTTAGAGAGCTATCTTACCTTTTCCCTTATGCTTGCCATGGCCCTTATTCAATCATTGTGTTGCCAAATGAGCACTTTCTCCCAATTCCATAATCAGTCTTTCTTCCTCTTGAACATACATGGTCATGAGTTCATTAATCGACAATTTATTCTTATGTGTGTTGTAAGAGATCTTGAAATGTGCATATTGTTACGAGAGAGTGTTTAGAATATAATACATAAGAAATTATTCATATCTCAACATTAAGGTTCTTAAGCTTAGCCGCAATGTCCCCTATCTTCATGATGTGCTCACGCACACCTCTAACACTAGTGAGTTTCAACAATAAAAACTTCATAATCAAGGTCATGGCATGCGCCTTCTCTGAAGTCTCAAACTGCATATTAATGGCCTCCAATAAAGCCTTAGCATTGTTATGCTGAGCAACCAAACTATGGATACTAGAAGATATTTTAGCCCCTATAAACATCGCACTAACATGGTTGGACTGCTCCCATTGATTATAAAGGACTGTCTCAACCGCAGTGCTCGAATCAGTAGGTACAGTTGGTTTGTCCTTCCTTATAGCATAGTCAATGTACATCCACCCCAATTGAAGAAGAACTAACTCCTTCCAAACTTTATAGATTTCGCCATTCAGTATGGGAACGTCACACTTAAATTCAAAGAAATTTACAAATTACAAAACTACATATCAAACAATCATGCTTTTGTCACAAAATTTGAGGCAAAATATATATAAATCATGTTTTATCAATATAAACATGTCACGAATAAGAATCACATAACATAAAAACTGTATGTAGGTTAAGTTTTTAATTTAAATATATTCATAATTACATTTGAAGAAACTACCATATTATACACATTTTTCTTAATCCCTGTGGGTAAATTAAGAAAAATAATATGATATTTGATCCTAATTAATCATATTAATATAATGAAAATTCCCATGAAATTCATCATATTAATATAATTAATCACAATCAATGTCCATTTCTAAATATTTCCAGAGGCTCTTAATATATAATTTAATTGATTAAAGATATTGTGGCTACTCTTTAATTAATTAACTATATGGATCATTAGCCATTTAATTTCATGTATAAAATATTCATAAAAATGTATGAAAGGGAAAAAAGTAAATAATGCACCAAGGGGCAGAACAGTAAATAAATCGGCCAATGGCACAATTGTAAAATTGCAGGAAGGGCAAAATGGGAATTTTAAATGCGGCTGAGGGCCAAAAGAATAAATAAAGCCACCAAGGGCAAAAATGCAAAAATGGCAAAAGAGACGGGCAAAACATAAAATGATAATTAAAAAAAAACTCACAGCACGCGCCCTCTTTACCGCATGGGCGGGCGTGGGCCCCATGCGCTAGCGATTCCGTGCATGTGGATCCCACAAGCCTGCAGTTCCGCGCCCATGGCCCCATGTGCTTCTTCCTTCGCACAAAGAGAAGGCCTCTCGCTGTTTTTCTCCGTTTTCCACCGCAATTTCACCACCCGTTTCTTCTTCGGTAGCCCATCTAAGACCGAAATAACTAATGGGTTTTGGAGACCATGCCAGCGCGACCACATAGGTCCAAGTTTCGGAGAAAATAACCAAGAAATTGGCCCCAAATCAAACGAAAATTTCCCAAAACGCAAACCCTTAACCACCGCGACTTCCGCCGCCCAATTAGCCTCTGTTGAACATTGATATGCTGAAATAGCTTACGGCTATTCTTCTTCATGGCAGTGTGGTTGTACTGGTCCGAAGCCGAGCAGTGGGTCCTTAAAATTTGGCCAAAATCAGCAATTTTCCTCTTGACCCAAAAATGGCCAAATTACTATTCACATTTAAAAGGCCCGAAAAGTACACCAAAAATTCGACAAAATAAGGTAGAGGCACTAAACACACTTTGATACCTAATGTTAGAATTAAAAATCAAATGCGAAAAATAGGATCAATTATAAATAAACTTCCAGCCATTGTTCGTATTCATGTTTGTCATAAAATCCCGGAGATTCAATGAAATATCGGGCACACTCTACTAACCCAATCCCCTCGCATACTGATAATGTATTCCAAAATTGAAAAGGTTTGCGTTAGACCTTGTGATTACCCTTTAATAAATGAATGATCGTTCATTCTATATACCGTCTCCCATCAAGACGATTACCAAATGGACAGTTGTCACGAAAAGGTATGAGGTGTGGAAAAATTACATGTGGAATAACCGTCACTATAAAGAGAAAATATGAGTCCGAAAATATGGGATTACATTATATAAATAACATGAATCAAGCGTCGCTTCTTGTGGTCTTTATGGCAGCCACCTGGGAAAGGCAAACTGGAAGCCCCTCGAGATTGTGTAAATCCCGCAAAGCACCTGCCCAAGGGGTTCTTAGACAAGACGGCCAAGGTCGGGAGAGTAATTGGGTGAGCCGCTCAGGTAACGATCCTGGCCCACCCGGCCATCAAAGGATTCGTATTGCACTGCAAGTGAAACTCTACCTTAGAAAGCATATGATTCAAAGTGTTGATCGTCACGTGGGCCCAAATTAGGGAGGAACAATTCACTACATATGAGTTAATGGTGAAGCTTGCCTCATAACAGAGATCAAGATAGATGATGAGAGAGATCTCCCCAACAAAGGAAATGACATTGTCGTGGCAATAAACGAAATAGAGGGTGAGATGAGAAAGTTAATGGAGGGCAAGGTGACTGGGGAGAGGAGGAAAAATACGAAGGAGGTGAGTGAGAATAGCATGAAGGCTTTGGTGGAGGGTCGGTCTTCTTCCTTGTCTTTGGCTCATTTCATTGAGGACGTCTGTAGACAATGAGCCTCCGTTTGGCTAGGAGATAGGTTGAGTGGTACTTCGCGTACTTTTCTTTATTTGTTATTATTATCGTTGTTTTATGATAAGTTAGTATTTTGAATCTTGATTTCTTGGAGTATGACCTCTAGTGTTTCTGTGACTGTAATCCATCCTCGATCTCCAATAAATGAATTCCATTTTGGATTATCAGAGTAAGAAAAATTACAGATTGACAAGAACTCATACGTGTCGAATGTATATTAAAGAAGAAAGAGGAAATACAATAATCAACCATGTCGTTCTTGAAATGTTCATCCACCACCTGGGCGATCATCTCCTTACATGTAAGAACCCTGAAACCCATTAGAATCGTCATCATGGTCAAAGCAAAGCTCGTGTTCGTTCCATCACTGGGCTCCTCGTCAGACGCGACCACCATCCACCTATCGATCACCCTACTGATCATGAAAGCTGCCACACCAATCTCAATTCGACATCGACGACCGGGGGCGATCCCTTGCCCGACTCTGATGGCTAGGGCTGCTTCCGTTCTTCCATCTCATCGGGGGTCATTCCTGTCTACAAGACTAACCCCAACAAGGTCTGTAATCTCTACACCCAGCTACAAGCTACACGGAGAAAAAGAAGAAAAAAATGAGCGAGAGGAGTTTGTCAAATCGTTGTGTGACCATCCCAGTTGGAGACTCAGATTGAGAACGATCCTCTACAACTCGAAGGGGTCCAAAGGGACCCAACTGGAGCTGTTAATCACACTCTGGTCACACAGCCATGGTTCATCCACCAGACTTTGGTTCTTATCTCCTTAGGTCTCAAGGACACGAAGGTACTAATCTATAGAACATATCCTATTTAAGTACGTTGGCACATAAATTTTTGCCCAAATATCATTTTCAAAAGATGGGAACTTGTTTTTCCACACAAATATTTCATGTAAAGTCCTTGCATATAAATTACCTAGGCGTTTAGTATTTTTTTTTAAATGGAATATGTTTTTCTTGAAATAAAAAAATTAATAAAAAAATAATAAAAAAAGGAAAGAAGACGAGAAGGTTGGAGCCGAGGATCTAAGTGTGACCAGCCAAGCCTTGAGGGATCATATTTCAATTGAAACAATAAACGGGGGCCAAAGTATAATTTTCAAAAGTTAGGGGACCAATTTACAAATTTTATAAAATTTCGCACAAGCCCTGAAATCATCATTTCCATCATCTTGGCCACCAATTGAGTTGAAATTGAATGTGGACCTAGTCAAATTGATCAAATCAAGCCAAAAAAGACTAAATTCGGTTAAATTAGGCATTCTCATATAAGAAAATAGCCAACTTTGAAGGACTTTCTTGCAAAATTAGACAGGAACAATTGTAAAGACTATTTAGGATCTTCAATTACTACATATGAGCTTGCTAATTGAACAAAAATTTCTGCCAAATTGATGAATTAAAGCACTCAAACCAACAGCCAAAACTCAATTCATGATTCGGTCTCAATTCGAAGTTGCTAAGTAAGCACTTAACGGCCCCACCATGTCTTACTCAAATTGCCCGATCAGCTTAATCTCTGCTTGTGATGGAAGACCATAATTAGAAATGCAAGTGGACAAAAAAATTAGCCAGGGATAAGCTACTAAAAGCAGGTGAAAATCATAGTAGAATCCGCACACTCAACACCTGCAAAAGTTGAAAAATTTGACCAAGTCAGAATAGGTGAAGTAGCTCATTTGGCAAGCTTGGTAGGGGGGACAAAAACCGACCAAAAGATTGTTAACTCAGTATCTAAAATCTCTGAAAAAAGGCTCTTTTGGGGCATAAAATGACAAAAACAAGAGGCACTAAGGGAGGCTCTCGGTCATTCTCAAAAATACACCCCTCACAAGCAACTTAAAAAAGGCTTAACCCACACAATTCCAGACTGACCCTTAAAATGAAATTTTCACATACTTCCATTCAAAATTAACCAAAACTTTCAACTAGAGATTAAAACTTCGTTGAAAGCTCTTTTCCATCATAGGTCGCACATTTCAAATGGATATCAAGAAGGCCTCCTAAAGCCTCCCAAAAAAATACTCTCTTGGTGGTCAATGGAAGAAGCTTGAAATTTTTTCCAAGTGTTGAGCCTAATTGGTCATGGGTGAGGGAAAGTAAGCTTTTTTAGAAAAATGAAGGACAACTAAGGAAAAAAAATGACCTCTAACCTAAACTAGAATACATATAATTTAGTTTGGGATTAAATTGGTAAACAAAAGAGGTCTTGGAGTCCAATTTTGCCAACAAAGCCCTTCATTGTCAGTTATTTCTTTATAAATCTCATTTTCTAGTTTGAATGAGCCAACTTCCACGTGCCACTAGGAGATAATTTCTTAGTTTCCTTGGCTAACAGCCACTTGCAAAAGAAACTAAAAGGCGAGGTAAGAATTCTAGACGTATTTTTGTTCAAGTTTGAACATGTTTTGATCATGAAAAATCAAGAGGGAAATGAGCTTAGAAAACTAATTTATGAGGCTGGAATTTTTTCTAAGTGTTTGAAGCCTCTTCAATAGCCCTATATGCTTTACTTGCTACTCCCCTTTACATGCGGTTTCTATCTTCATGAGTTTCATGAATGTTATATGGGGGTACAAATGATGCTGAGGTTAGCTTGGTTTGGTCTTTAAATCCCCATGTGAACCATGAAATCGTCTACAAACTTGAGCCAAAAACCAAGCTTATCCACATTGAATCATGGCTGGTCTGTGTGGACTATGCATGTATGCTTCTTGGAGAGGTCGTTTCGATGTGATCGGTTGATCATTCTCTATGATATTTTATTGTATTTGAAAGTCCATATTACCTTTTCCCATAGATCTATCATGCTATGAGTGTTGAGGCTTGAATCTGGGCACACAACCTGTTTGCTTGACCTGAGTTAAAATCCAAATTTGCAAAAATAAAAAATAAAAAGCTCAAACACGCAAATTAGAGGCCAATTTCAACTTGGTTCTTGTGTGTTTTAGGCTATGATTTTTAGCTAATCTTCTCCTTTGCATGTAGTAGTATAACTCTGATATTTTAGTTCCACATAAGATTGCTTATTGGTCGAGATTGAAGGCCACGAACATAGCTTGAGGAAGCAGCTTGGAGTGGTTTGATGCTACCAAATGTTCGACAAAATGCGCGAACAAGTTTCGATCTCGAGACGATTGATTTGAGCTTAGTTATTGTGATATTTTATTGTTCCACATTAGTGTAAATCAAGCATAAATCGGTTTAGGGAATTATTTTAAAATAAAAACGAAAATTTTGAAGATATTAAAATATAGAAAAATGTTGGATAGTATCAAATTATGGCAGAAATGCCATCTATGAAATTTTCCTAATTTTATAAGGTCATTTTTCCTAATTTAATGCTATTTTGGTATTTTATAGTCATTTTTTTTATAAATTATCCATTTTGCATAGAATAAAATTATCTAGAATACCTTCATGAAATTAGAGTAATTTCATGTATATTTATATTCTCATTTTGCTCACAGGAGTCCTGTCTAGGGGTGTGATAACAATGCCATGTAATATTATTTGCTCGACTTGTATCAGGTTTTTACTTTCCGCATTTACTTTCAAGCCTTTTCAATTTCATAGATGTTTAATTACCGCACCGCTTTTCAATAATTTCAGTGCAAATTTCTTTTGTAAACTAGGTTAGGATTAGTCTAGACATTAAGGAAAACAACTCCACAAAAACATTTGCATTGACACTTAACGGCTTTAATAAGGATTATAATTGATAATTAAGATTGTGTGGCCATTTAAATAAATAACCTTTCAAGTTAGTAGTACTGCGAGGGTGCTAATATAAACATTGGCGTAAACAAGTCCCTGTTTCTAGAAATCTTTGGTTGCGTATGAATCGAGACAACACTCCCCCATCTCAATTGGTTTCTAACCAACCTCGATGGGCTAGTGACAACTCCTAGAAATACTTAGGTTGTTAAGAATTAAAATACAAAATCCAATGTCATGAGGTATGGACTTAGAAAGGTCCGCGCCTAATCCAAGGCCATTAGCTTGGCTCTTTAGGCAATACTTTTGAACCTCTTCCTTTTTCCCCAACAGAGAAAAAAAAAAAAAAAAAAGAGGTCGCAACAAAGTAAGGTCGTGCTCTCTTCCCTTCCATTGCCCCTTTAAATACCAATTTCCCTAGCAGCGTCTTTCCGATGTGGGACTTTGTTGACATGGCGCGTGTTAAGCGCACTCTACCATTGCAATTGTGATATGAATGGAATATAATAAAAAATATATTTTTTGAAGATAAGGAAAATAAAATGGATATGTTGCCTTTTTTTTAATTACTGTTTCATACCAGTGGGGCCATTCATGATAATTTAATTGGCAAATTATTTCCATTCAACAATGATGTGGTGTTTTACTATTTACATCCTTCCCTCTTAACTATTCCTATTAGGCATATCATTGAAGATTTTTATTTTATTCGCTCAATATCACGATAATGTAGTTGATTATACAAAATTTCTCTATATCATATGGCCACAATATTTAAGAATTTTCTAACTGTTATCAAGTCCTCTATATTTTACATAAACATATCACACAAACACAAAATTCCATCTTTATTTTATTCAAAAACCGAATGATTGGTATTGTTACAAATCACACGTCAATTCCAAAAAAATAACGCAAGCAAACAATTCACCATGCAGAATATAATAATTAAATAATATAATCAAAATGACACACCAAAAAATTTGTTATCGGAGATCATCCAAACTTAGATTACATCTCTACGTAGAGGCACTCTGCAAATCCACTAAATTTCGATAAAGTTGGAATATAGCAATGATCTTCTCACAAAGAGATTGAGAACCCTCATAAAGGAAAAAAAAAAACTCACTTTTTCCTTCTCTTTTTTTCTTTCGTCTCTATTTTCTTTTTCAGCGCATTGACTGTTACTGTCTCTCTATCATTGATATAAAGATATAGCTTTTAACCTAAAAGCAAAATCAATTGAAAAGACAAAAAAAGCCCCTAAAAAGATTTAGTTTCATAAACCAACAATCTCCCACTTGAAGACGAATATACCTGATACACCAAACAACTTTGCATCCATCTTCTTCAAAAGCTAATAACTGAAAAAAGTTGTGCCTTTGCAATACTTCTCATCAATCAACATGGAGTAATACCAATGGAAATAGTACAAAACAATATGTTTTTCTCTAGCTACTACCTTGGTAAACATATTAGTTGGATTCTTCAAGCCATCAATCTTCTGTAACTTTAACTCATTATCTTTCAATGCTGACCTGATAAAGTGACAACATTTCTTATTATGTCTAGTCCTTGAGTGATAAGCTGCATTCTTTATTAAGTACACTGCACTTTGATTATCACTCCATAGTGTACTTACTGGCTGCTTTCGATGAAGCTCCTCCATGTAATTTTGTAACCACATGATTTTCTTGGAGACTTCCATGATTGCCAAGTATTTCACTTTTGTCATTGATAATGCTTTTACTTTATGTAGTTGAGATAACCAACTTAATGGTATACCTGTAACCGTAAAGACATATCCAGTGGTACTCTTACCACTATCCAGATCACCCAAGTGATATGCATCCACCTAAGTGTTGATCATGAGATTTCTTTATTGAGATATTCAACAAATATTATAACCCATTGGGACTCACTAATCAACATTAGTTCTAATACCATCTGTTGAGAACGTGCAGCAAAAGTCCAATACATTTCCTTAGTGAGATTGTCAAGAGAGAGCCTAAATTCGAGTCCATCATCATATTCAAGTGGATACAGTTTCATTCAAGTTGATGTGCTATGAACCAACTATGATATATCAACAACTCTAAACCACATCAAATCTCTTATATATAATTTCTCTAACAAAGTTCATACATGCTCCTATCATGCCCCTCTTGAAGTGAACTCCAAGGAAGTTTCATGGATTGCTAAGAGGGCACAAAAACCTTCTTATAAGGTGGTGCTTACACTTCACACAAACTCTCTAATACTCTACTAATCATGGCTTGGTTTTTCATTAATTGTTTCATTTCATTTTTAATCAGATGTCGCCCCTCTCCGAATCTAAGACTGGTTAGGAGTCAAGTAAGATGTAGGAGCCAACCCACCTTACCTTTGCGAGCCAAAGGTGAAAAATATCCTCTAAGATTGGGCTAAATAAAGAAAAAGATCGATCCTCTTGAGGACTTGATTAAGGTAAATTTGTCTGTTATAATAATTAAATATTAAACCACGCATTCATCTAACATCTTAAACTTTTATAACAGTTGGCAGTGGTCCCACAAAATCTAACATGATATCAAAGTAAGAGATCCTAAGTTCAAATCCTACTAGGCCCCAATTGCTTCCCCAATTAAACATGTCAACGCTTAGTACTCGGCAAAAAGACTAGACTAAGCGTGAGAAAAGTGTTAGAATAATTAAATATTAAACCACGCATTTATCTAACAACTTAAGTTTTTAGAATAGTTGGTAGTAATCCCACAAAATTTAACATTGTCTAATGCTTCTTGTTAATACCTTTTTCTCTTTTGTGAAAAAGCAATTCATGTAATATTTCCAATTTTATTCCCTAATATTCATCTAACAATCCTTACATAAATACTCCAATATTATAAATTAAGTCAATCAATAATAATAACAGATAAAGGACAAGAAATTACCAGAGCCATGTCGGGTACCATTATACATCGTCTTATTCTAGGAGAGGATATCGTAAGGTATAAATGAAAATAAACGTGCATAAAATATAAATTTCTTAATCTAAGTGATGATGATACATTCTAAAATTGACAAAAATGAAACTAATAATATAAAAAAGAAAATTAAACTAATCCTGCTATCTAGACTGAGACGACGGACGTTCAGCCTGTTTCGTTCTTGTGCTCTAAAACGGGCCTAAACCATGCTACAGCAGCCACGATAATCCTAGAACGTATCTACATCAATTATGAAAGCGAATACGAAAAAAAATAATATAAACCAATTCAAATTACAAAAGAAATCATGAACTAACTATCAATATTGATGTGACATCCAGAATTTCCTATTCTATTTTCAATAAATTGAGATGGGCATTTCATTTGCACGTATATAGTTCTTTTCCCTGAGTCGGCCACTTAAGAAATTCTAATGCATTAGACTCAAGAATTTGACCAAGAAGTGACTTTTCGACCGAGCTAATCTACAATGGTCATAACGGCATAGTTAAAAATCGATTAGAGACCGGAGATAGGTCGACTCAACAGAGGCATGTGATCGAGTGCAGGTGATTCCACTTGATCACACTATTCTTGTCGATTGGCACTGGACCGACTTTTCTATCGATTGGGTACCATGTGTCCGTATTTGAAATCTTGAGGTTATCCCGACAACCGAGAGTCGCCAATATGTCAAAGATGCACATTGTGGCTTGAATTGATCAACCATAGGTCAAATGCATGAAAATTTCTAAAAGCTACTCGGTAGATCAAGACGCGCTAATATCGTGCCAGAGTGAAGTTAACCGTGAAATTAAGATCGAATTTAGAAATTGGAAGTCATGTTATGTCACAAATCTTATTAGAAATATTGATTAATTTATGGACTTTAATTGGACTCAATTGAAAGAGAATCAAATAGAATTGAAGAATTTGTTGTACAAGATTTCATGCCCTGGCGGAAAAAGAAATTGGACCCATTGAAGATAGTTGTGGAGGATTTGAATTAGTGGAATATGACCCCATGTGATGTCATGGTGGTTGGGGCCAAAGGGAATAAGATCTTGACAAGTGTAAGGTGTAGATTTGCCCTCAAAAAGGTGACCCATCACCATCATCTTCCTCCTTGAATCAAGGGACTTGTCTTGGAAATTGGAGGGAGAGGAGAGAGAAGGGAGTTGCGACCGGAGACCAGCCCGACACTGCCCCCCTTCGCCTACTCAACGCCGCCACACGTCGCCGTCGCCGTCGCCGTCCATCCACACGCGCAGCCCGCACACCCGCTTGCCATCGTCCAGCTCTGCTCTGCCTCCGCCTGAACCTCCAGCTCCTTTGTTCGACCATCCAAGCCAACGCCAATTGCTACTCGCCACCGCCAGGGTCGCCAGAGGACCACCGAAGCCACCACTTCCACCCGCCCGAGCTGCCGTCGCGGTTTCTACCCATCCCGCGCTCAACTGGTGACTAGAGCTCCTCCGTCCGAGCTCGAGCAGCCACCGGAGCTCCAAGCCCTAGCCGGATCTTCAAGGGTCATTTTAAGGCTCTTCCGGTCCTCTTTTGGTGCCGCCCCCAAGGAGGTTTTCCGAGCACCTCGCCGTCCTCTTCGCCAGAGACTCATCGGAAAGCGATTCCGGTGAGTTTAGCTCACTAAACCTTGATTAGCGAGTTAATGATGCTTAGAGTGTTCTTAGTTGAAGCTAAGTAAGCTTAGGTTGTTAGATTAGTTTAATTAGGTGTGGATTAGATTAAGGGGTGTGATTAGTTTAGAGTGTGTTTAATTAAAGTTAATTGGATGGTTATGTTAGTTTAATGATGATTGGACTTAAATATATAATTTTGAATTATATATGTATTTCGAAATTATTATATCATTTAATAATATATTATATTTCGAAATTATTAAAATATTATTATTTAATTAATTTTCGGAATAAATTTAATTATTTATTAAATTCCGAAAATTATTTCAGGACCCTAAATTCTCATAATTTCGTGCTGATCGCTACTGTGGACTTAGATTTTGAAATTGATGGTTGGATATTATAAATTGAGTGTGGATTGTAAAAAAATATGGATATTATTATTTAATTAATGTTCGGAATAAATTTAATTATTTATTAAATTCCAAAAATTATTTCAGGACCCTAAATTCTCAGAATTTTGTGCTGATGTCAGTGGTGCTTTTTGTTTATTTATTTGAGTGCCAGTTTATGAGAATTGAGTGAATTAGTGGTTATGAGAGAATTATCCCAAAATTTGAGAATGTCAGTATTTTATGGGAAAACGACCATGAAAGGTTGTGAGTAGACTTAGAAAACTGCTGAAGTATGGCCGTGCCAATAAGGCCGAGATTTACCACCGAATTTGGAATCGGTTGTGCCCATCGGGCCGTGATCTACCACCTATTAAAGGTCGTGCCGAGTAGGGCCGTGATGCCACTGAATCTAAACTTGCCGAGTCGGGCCGTGATCTACCACCTATTAAAGGTCGTGCCGAGTGGAGCCGTGATGCCACTAAATCTAAACTTGCCAAGTCAGGCTGTGATCTACCACCTATTAAAGGTCGTGTCGAGTGGGGCCGTGATGCCATTAAATCTAAACTTGCCGAGTGGGGCCGTGATTACCACTAAATTTAGATTCGCCTGTAGGGCCGTGTTTGAGGGTCGAGAATGAATAGTCAAAATGACCTTGTGATGACCTCAATGACATGTAATCGACTGAGTCGATTGATCACTGAGTCGATCCGAGTAATTGAATTGTTTGATATGAACTGTGTTAACATGCAGGAAGGAACTGAGGCAAAGTAAGTCCTCTGTGTGATGTGGCTAAGCCACTCTTGGGTGTATTTTCTTTCTAATAGGAGTTTAAGAGGTTGAACTTGTTGAGACAATGTCTCACCCCGTTATAGGCTCACATTTTCAAGTCCCTAGTGGACGGAGTGGCCAGTTCATTATGGTGGGCCTTGTGGAGTTACAGAGGTGAAGTTGAAGGATTGGAGATCGTGTTCGACTTGTAGGTTGTAGGACGGTTCCTTTTTATAAGCCGGCCTTTTGTAGAATTTTGGTTGCAGACCTTTGTTTGTAAACTCCGTTGGTTTATGTTTGTGATTGATTGTGAAATTGCTTCCTGCTTTTCTATCCCGTATTTAATTGTCAGGGGTTTTATAATACACTTCCGCATGTGCATTAATAATGAATTGGGTTTGGGACACATCCTGGGAACGTCGCATTTGCATGACCATGATGTGTTGTTCGCGTGCTCGGGGTTTGGTTCTGTTCCTTTCTATTTTGGCCAGATTCGCATTTCCTGGATGGTACTAGCGCCGAATATTCTTATCTTGCCGTCGTTTTCTTTCCGAAATGTAACACCACATAAGCATCGCACGCATGCTCATCCGGCCAAGCAAGAATTTCGGATAGAGGTCGAGCTCAAGTGGGCTCGGTCTTTCTTGAAAATTTAAACGACCTTAAGGCCCCCCTTCTTCTAAATTCCAGTTGATTTCGCACGTCAGACCAATTTGAATACAATCTACAATCTGTGTTATTCGTTGCAGACATGTTATCCATACGCAAAATGACTCGAGTATCTAAAATCAGGAAAAATATAGTATAGAACGGACCGCAAAATTCTACAATATCAATAATGTTTTGGGATATATGAAGTGGAAGTCTTAAAACTTGCAAAAAAATCAACCGAGTCTTAAAACTTTTCAAATTAATTTAATCAAACCCCTCCGTTAACTCCCGTCCAATTTAACTAATGGAAAATGTTGACATGTCTTATTTTATTACTTAAGACATGTGACAATGACGTGAAGCCCACGAAGCACCACATCATAAAAAAATAAAAAAATAAAAAAATAAAAAAACACAAACAAAATTAGATTAAAAAATAAAAAGCTACAAATAAAAAATAAAAAAACAAACTCACCCACGGATTGACCTAGCCCTCGCTAGCGATCGCCACAATCATCTAGAAGGGCCAGTGGAGGTCGCCCGGGCCTTCCCAAAGCCTAGCAACCCTCCCGGGCACCAAGCGAGCCCTTGGCGGCCCCCAACGAGGGCTTACTAGCCCAAATCTTGGGGTGGACACGATCCCTAGGCGAGGGCTGACTATCTTGGCTCAGATCTGCGGCGAGGGTTGCGCCCACCCCCAGATTTGGGCTAGCAAGCCCTCCTCGGGGGCTGCCAAGGGCTCGCGTGCTAGGCGACCTCCACTAGGCCTTCCCATTGACTATGATGGTGGCCATAGGCATGGGCTTGGCCAATCGTGGGTGAGTTTGATTTTTTCTTTTTTTTTTCTTTTTTTTTTTTGCTTTTCATTTGTTAATCTAATTTGTTTTGTATTTTTTAATATTTTCTAATGTGGTGCTTAGTGTGCGTGACATGTCTTGAGAAAGTAATAAAATAATACACATCAGCATTTTCCATTAGCTAAATTGGATGGAGTTGACAGAATGATTCGATTGAACTAATTTGACAAGTTTTAAAACTTAATTATACTGTTTGCAAATTTTACGATTCAATTGCATTTTCGTAATAAGTTTTTGAACTTCGGTGAACTTATCCCATATTCTTTTGTTAATAATGAGAGATCCTGAGGCGATAATTAATTGTCAACAGCTTCTCAATGTCCTCAAACCTTTCCCACCTTTCCAAATTGGCAGTAAATTTGTCCACATGAAATGTACAAGCCCTTGTTCAGAATCTTAGCGATAACATCTTCAAGTAATAAAATATAGGATAAAGGCTGCCTTTATCTTATCCTATCTCCCTTTTACTGTTGATATTGGTCTAATTAATGTACAGATTATATAATAAGTTCTTGATCTATCATGATGAGACATCATATAAATCACTCAACATTTTCATCATGCAAATAGATTCTTGAATGCATCGGATGCATATGAACCCAATACATCTCATCCTTTAAATCTTATTTGTCTCACACTGGATCCACTAACATTATTTATGTTAAATTAATGTATCGAGTTTGGATTGGGTATAAGACCCAACCCAATTGGATGATGTAAACTGATTCGTGTTAGATGAGTTGTCAATGAAAGAGTCCTAATTGGATTATTATTATTTTATTTTTTTGGCCTTTTTTTGAAATGATAATCTTGGATCTACTTGGCCAGTGGATTGAACTAAAGAAGTAATTTAATCGGGAAAGATGTTGCTTACTTGTACCTCAACCGATCAACGATTGACATCCTTCATACAGTAAAAGAATACATACACACATATACATACATAGAACGGTATGGTAGAGGGTATGTGGGGTAAAATAAAAAAAAAAGGACGTGGGTTTTGCTTTTACTTTCGTCTCCAGCCACAACCGCTCAGTAGACGCATAGTGGGGGACTCCTTTGAGCCACGAAGCTCCGAATACTGATTTGTGCAAAGGATTCTACACTGGAATTGTGACGTTTTCTTTGTGGAAATGAGCAGTGAGATAATTCTCTACGAGTCTAAACACACTAGGCTATATTTGAGTGAGAAATATTCAAGCATGTGAGTAATTGTAACTCTGTAATTCTTTCATTGATTAGTGGAGTATTTGTCGTTCACCCTCGTATCGATATTTAAAATAAGTAAATCTCTAGTGTTATCAAACTAAGTAAATCTCAAGTGTTTTTTTTATTTTTATTTTTCATTTATTTTTCTAGCAATTTTCGCATTTGTTTAATTGGATGCATCGGTTGACGTTAGCCGGGGTGGTTTTAGAATTTCTCGTGGAGTAAACCGATGCCAAGCGATAAAAAAAAAAAACTTAAAATATAACAAACGCAAGTCAAACTAGACGGCGATTTCGACCAAGAAAAAATGAAACAAGCAGCGACGCAGACCTCAATCAGCACGACGTCGTCGCCTCGTCCTATTGATTCCTTCATTCCACCAACTGAAGACTTACAAGTTGAGATCCATAAGAGCCTCCACCTCGTTATCATCTTCGCAACCGGCTGAACTCAGTTAGGAAAAGAAGAATTTTCGAAGGCATCGTCGTCGTCATGAGTGCTAAATCCGAGCTCGTGTTCATCCCATCTCCGGGCCTCGGCCACCTGGTCTCGATGGTAGAGATGGCCAAGCTCCTTGTCGACCGCAACGATCGGCTCTCCCTCACCGTCCTCATCATGAAGTACCCCTTCGACTCGGAGATTGATTCCCACATCGAGTCGCTCACCGCCTCCGTGGCTGCCCGCATCCGCTTCGTCCTCCTCCCTAGGCAAAGCCACTCCCCAAGGACGTCTGGCCTGGCCTTCATCCATCACTTTGTGGAGAGCCACAAAGCCAACGTCCGAGAAGCTGTCGCTGAGCTCTCTGCCCGTGGCTCTCCACGGCTCGCTGGGCTTGTCCTTGACATGTTTTGCACCTCGATGATTGACGTGGCTGTTGAGTTCGGCATCCCTTCCTACATCTTCTTCACATCGGGCGCGGCGATCCTTGGAGTCATGCTGCACCTCCAGTCTCTCCGAGATGAGCAACACATGGACCCGACCAGGCTCAAGGGCTCTGACGTCGAGCTGGACTTCCCGTGCCTTGCTAACCCGCTGCCTGCCGCCAAGTTCTTGCCCTTGGAAATGTTTATGTTAGAAGACTGCCGGATATTCTTGGACTTCGCCCTAAGGTATAGGGAAACCAAGGGAATTTTGGTAAATACGTTCGCTGAGCTGGAACCGCGCGCTATGGATGCCCTGCCCAACCTTGGAGCACCTGCGGTGTACTCCGTGGGCCCCATACTGAACATCACGGATGAGAGCAAAAAGGGTTTTGAGATCCTGGACTGGCTCGACCAGCAGCCAGATGCGTCAGTGGTGTTCCTGTGCTTCGGGAGCAGGGGGTACTTCGACGAGCACCAGGCAAAAGAGATTGCCCACGCGTTGGAGCAGAGCAGGTACCGCTTCCTGTGGTCCCTACGACAGCCTCCGGCGAAGGGCAAGCTGGAAGGCCCCCGGGATTACGTAGATCCAGCAGAGGTCCTGCCCAAGGGTTTTCTTAATAGGACAGCCGCTGTCGGGAGAGTGATTGGGTGGGCCCCGCAGGTTGCAGTCCTGGCCCACCCAGCCATTGGAGGGTTCGTGTCTCACTGTGGGTGGAACTCCACCCTAGAAAGTATATGGTTCGGCGTGCCAGTTGCCGCATGGCCCCAGTATGCAGAGCAACAATTCAATGCATTCCAACTGGTGCTGGAGCTCGGCCTCGCGGCAGAGATCAAGATGGATTATCGAAGAGATCTGGTCAAAGGTAGTGACGGTGTCGTGACGGCAGACGAAATAGAGAGAGGGATAAGGAAGTTAATGGAGGGCGAGGAGGCCGGGGAGAGGAGGAAGAAGGTGAAGGAGATGAGCGAGAAGAGTAGAAAGGTCTTGATGGAGGGTGGCTCTTCTTACTTGTGTATGGCTCGCTTCATCGAGGATGTCTGTAGTCAATGAGCCTTCATTTAGCTTGGAGACAGGGTTGGCTGGTATTTTGAGCACTGTTGGTATTTTGATTCTACGATTAATTGGAGGGCGTGTTTTAGGGTTTCTGTGGCTACAATCCATGTTTGATTGTTCTAGCATTTTTGTGGCCACAATCCATGTTGATTTTGTTGACGTATTTTATGTGGAACCGGTCAATTTGGGTTTGGCCCGTCTGCAAAGGTAACGATAAATATAGAATGGGTTCAAAAAGACATCATTGGTAAAATTCATATGGTAGATTTACGCGTCCTTGCACGTCCTTGATCTACGAATATGAATTAATTTCATTTTGCTCTTGTTTTCCCCTCCCAAGGTTTGTTGTCCTATTTCTCTCTTGCGTCCATTGCTCTTCTCATTCCTGCTTCTGAAAGTTAGGGCCCTCTGTTCTTGCTATTTGTGCAATGGAGAGGAGGAGAATATAAAGAATTTCGGAGTAGCAAATTTAGCGAAATTGAACTTTAGTCGAAAATGTAAATTTGATTTGACCCCATGTGGAACCCAAAGGATCCACACTTATGGACCGTGTTGGGATCGGATGATCCCCGAAAAACCGGATTCGGCACCGAAACCGAACCCCTAAATCATATGCGGAAGATAAGCCCGGGAATGTCACGTATCACCGATCAAAAGCACGCCACGGATTCGAGCGTACCTTGTTGGCCACAGATTAGACACCGATGCCGTATTGAGGAAGAGATTTCAGTCCCGTTCGATCCGATGTCGAAGATTCGCCGTGAAGTGGAAATGGCGTCGCTTCTTGGCCTTCGAGAGAGAGAGAGCTTCTTGGGAGAGAAATCTGAACGTACTAAATGCGAAAAGGTACGTTCATTCTCTTTCTTATCCCTTTTATAGGTGCCCTTTTCCACGGGCCTAATTCCCGTGGGCCGAGCCTTTAGGCCCATCGTGGCCGGGCCAGCTTAGGCCCATTATTAAATCCATCATCTCCCACTCGCACATGGTGGGTCATAAACCAACATGGGCGGATAGACCCAACTTAGGCCCATCAACTGAAAATCCTCTTTTCCTCTTTCAACATTCATACCGGTGAATAATCCGTGCGACCAGCATACTTTGAGAGCTCGTTGCTATACATCTGTTAGGAATATATAACAGCTCATATTGGGCATCATTTTCCGAGTAAATTTAGTATGCAGTACCCTAGATCGATCGATCACATTTATATCTCTCTTAATCTCATTTAAACAATGATATATGTATTGTATTCACAATTATGATTATCCCAAAGACAGTCATAATTGGTCGACCTGTGAATACAAAACCACAATGTGATTCTACAAATCCGATCTTCCTCTTTCCTTCAAACTCTCAATTTCAGTTCAACTTGCTTTTCTAGAAATGTCCCATTAGATCGAATCATCTCATGACCATTGGCAACATTCTAAGATAGCAAACACTAAATAGAAATCTTGAGAATAAGTAAGAGTCATGAGGGCACTAAAAATTGAGGAACTCTTTTCCTCAAGAGTCTCACACGTCATAAAAGTTGAGATCAAACTTTTGTCACTCTTATAGGTCGTCTCATGCATACGTAGTATGAAATACGTATTACGGTATCAACTCCTTTCCCATGGAGCGTATGTCTACACAATCAATACCGTACAGATGATAGTTCAGACATACCCAATGTCTAACTTGAGTTCACGTATTTACTCATTCACAAAATTCATCAGAACTCACATCTGGCATCTTAGACAGATAAAGTAAAATGTGTGGGTTATTTACTTTCGGACATCGTAAGTATTATGTCCTCATCTTAACACTCAGTTAAGGCGACATATTTATTTTAAGCTTGAGCTCTCGATTATCACCTAGATAATAAACTTAAAAACAATCTCATCTCTATCTATCACATAGTAAATAGAGGCGATTACCCGTGTGAGGGGGCTAATCTCTTATCTGTCCGACATACTTTCTCAACATAATATAATGCACTAAGCATTAAGATGCATAAAGATCAAACAAAAGATTCATAGGCATTAATAATGAAACAACACTAGTTCATACATGTGAACAACTCAGGGAAAATACAATCCAGTACATTAGACTCTACGCAATCTTAGAGATTTTACATGACCACAAATCACATCTCTAGGTATTGGCTTTGTCATAGGATCTGCTACCATTCTATGCGTAGATATGTACTGCAAGTTCACATCCTTTCGTGCAACCATATCTTTTGACAAAATTATACTTGGTATCTATATGTTTGGTCTTGCCATGATATTTTGGATCTTTGGTGTACGCTATAACTGCTTGGCTATCTCAATTAACTAATAATGGATTTGCAGCTTTCTCGATAACACCTAAATGATCCAAAAAATCTCTTAAGCCAAACTACTTCTTATATTACTGCTGATAATGCCACGAACTCATCTTCCATCGTGGACAAGGCTATACACGTTTGTTTCTTACTGCTCCAACATATGGTGCCATTATTCAATAAGGAAACAAACCTAGAGGTAGATTTCCTTTCGTCTAAACCTCCTCCCTAAACAGTTTCAGGATAGCCTTTGAGTCGCAGATCCTTTCCTTTGATAACTCATCGTATAATCAGCAGTTCCCTTTAGATACCTCAGTATTTTCTTAACGGCTTTCCAATGTGCTGGACCTGGATTGGATTGGTATCTACTCACCATTCCAACTGCAAAACATATGTCGGGTCTTGTACACATCATAGCGTACATCAAGCTCCCAACTGCACTAGCATAAGGAACATGTTTCATATGTTCCTTTTCTTGTGGAGTACTCGGACACAGTCTATGGCTCAATCCTTCACCTTTCGCAATAGGAGTGTCTATGGGTTTACAATCTTGCATACGAAATCGTTCAAGAACTTTATTTATATATGTTTCTTGCGAAAGAGACAACGATCTCTTCAAACGATCTCTTGAAATCTTAACTCCAAGAATGTATGCAGCCTCACCCATATCTTTCATCTCAAAGTTGGAAGATAACCAACTCTTGACAGTATGAACAAACTCCATATTACTTCCGGCAATCAGTATATCATCAACATATAATGATATGATCACAAATTGATCCTTGGATCTTTTGATATATACGCAATGATCCTCATCAATCATTGTAAAATCATATGCCATTATGGCATTATGAAAACGTATATACCATTGTCTCGATGACTGCTTAAGGCCGTATATCGATCTCAAAAGTCGACATACATTTTCTTCTTGGCCTTTCACTATGAAACCAGTAGGTTGTTCCATGTATATTTCTTCCTCTAATTCTCCATTGAGGAAAGCAGTCTTTACATCCATCTGATGTAACTCAAGATCCATACTAGATACTATTGCCAGAATAATGCGAATCGAGGTAAATCTCACTACAGGAGAAAACGTATCTTCATAATCAATTCCTTCATGTTGATTATACCCCTTCGCCACAAGGCGAGACTTATGCCTTTCTATCGAGCCATCAGCCTTTCGCTTTACTTTGAGAACCCATTTGTTCCCAATAGCTCTGCGTCCTTTTGGAAGATCAACCAGTTCCCAGACTTGGTTTGATTTCATTGACTCCATTTCCTCTTCCATTGCATGAATCCATTTTTTCTTACTAGGGCAATTCAGAGCCTCATTAATATTTCTAGGCTCATCCTCATCTTGTGGAGCAACCATAAAAGTTTCCCTTTCAATGTCAAAACGTCGATGGGGAATACTTTGGCGACTTGTTCGCCGTATGGGAGTTTGTACACTTTGCACATCATTCCCCATTATGCTCCCACTGGGATTAGATAATGATGATGTCGTCTCATTATGTGCTTGCAATTGAGAATGAGTTGAATACAATTCATCACTTCTCATATTACTCCCACTTGGACGAACTCCACTAAGATCATTATCTTGATCCGAGGTTTCAAATAGGGTGTTGTCTTCCCCTATTTCGCCCTTCTTAGGAAAATTCATCCTCTAAGAATGTGACATCCCGTGATTCAAATTCAGTTATACTCCAACTTTCCTGCTCACCTATGAACACATACCCTTTTGAGTGTTCCGAGTATCTTATGAAAATACTCTTCTTTCCCTTGGGACCCAATTTCCCAAACTTGTGAGAGGACTCATGTGTATAGGCAGCACAACCCCATGGCTTAAGAAAACTTAAGTCTGGTTTTCTACCTGTCCATAACTCATATGGAGTGGAAGCAACTGATTTGGAAGGCACACGGTTAAGTATATAGGCAGCAGATAACAACGCATCACTCCAAAATGTGATAGGCAAGTTAGCATGCGCCATCATGGACCTAACCATTTCTAGTAGGGTTCTGTTTCTTCTCTCTGCAACACCATTTTGTTGAGGAGTATATGGAATAGATAACTGTCTTTCTATTCCTTTTTCATCACATAATTTTCTGAACTCATCAGATAAATATTCTCGACCTCGATCGGATCTCAATGCTTTTATTTTCTTGTCTAATTGATTCTCTACCAGGTTCATAAACCTTTTGAAACAACTTATTGCTTCAGATTTGTGAGAAATTAAATAGACATATCCGAATCAAGTATAATCATCTATAAAAGTGATGAAATAAACAGCCCCATGCCTTCCTCTCACATTCATTGGACCACAGACATCAGAATGGATTAAATGCAGAGGAAATTCAGCTCTTTTACCTTTTCCAAATGGTTTCCTTATCGTTTTCCCTTCTAGGCTATGCTTACAGATGGGCAAATCGACTTTTTCAATATTGCCCAACAAGCCCTCTTTGGCTAGTCTGTTCATACGTTGTTGGCCAATATGACCAAGTCTAGCATGCCACACATTCACATCATTATCATATGAATTGTGAGACGTGAGAAGGGAATAACAAACATTTGCATTAACATAATCAATATCCAATACAATGAAACCATCCAGAAAATAACCATGACCATAGTAGTTTGTATACAAATACAAATCTACACCTTTATTATGGAAGTTCATATTAAAACCTAATTTAACCAACACTAAAACAGACACTAAATTGCGACGAATCTCCGGAGCATACAACACATTATGAAGGAACAAAATGCGTCCATCACGCATATTCAGTTGGCATGTGCCAATTCCTTTCACTTCAGCTCTGGAGTTGTTTCCCACATAGATCCACTTAGTTCCAGTAGGTACTCGTCGGAATTCCACGAAGGATCCTCTATCCTTCGCTACATGGTCTGTCGCTCCTGAATCCATAGTCCACAGAGGATTAGATTCAGTCAAGAATACAGAACTTGACACATACGCAAAGTTCCCAATTGTACCAAGGGTGTGTACCTTCTTTGGCTCGCGACAATCGCGAGCATAGTGACCCTTCTGGTCACAGTTGTAACATTTCACCCTTGAGATATTCTTCACATGAGGACGTTTTCCTCTTTTTTGTTGGTTAATTTTTGGTTTCTTGCAAGATGGACTTGATCCCTTGCATTTCCACATATTGAACGAATCAATGCGCTTGCGCTTAGAGCATGAAGCCCCTTCTGAGCTTAAAGCAACACAGAAGGTATCTGTTTCCTGCTCTAATGCCTTGAGGCGATGATCAGCTAACTTAAGGTGGCGCACAGCATCCTCTAGATCTTCCATAACATGGTCAAGAGCTTTTAGTGTTTTTTTGCTTTTCCAGCATACATTGAATTTTCATTTGCCAAATTTCATAGTTGTCACATTTGAGCTTTTCACCTTTGTTCAACTCGACAACTATGCTCTTTGTGGCTGAAGCCATTGATCTAAACACATCAGACATATATGCACGAGTTATTAATGCCTATTATTTATGCATCTATTTTGCATAAAACCCATCATATTAATTAATAATTTTAAGTAAGGTTTCAGAATCAAAAGGTCACTATGTTTCCAATCATCCTCCAAAAATCCTAACTTAAAACTATCACTAATATGATTGTCATATGCAAAATCAATTCTATGAAGCTACAAAAACTTCTATTACTACCCACAGCTAACTACCCACAGCAACCAGCAATCACAGAAAGCAACAGATAATTGAGATACAATATAACAATAAGGCTTTCACATAATATGACTAACATATAGGTTGCTACATCAACAACAATCTGGTAGATAACATTTACATAGGATGTCCACATAGCACATTCATCAAAAAAACAGCTAATACATTTTACAAATAACCTTCACACGAACTGGGAAAGATCCTATTTTGGTCAATTTCTTGACCTTTTCCCTTGCAACAATGCAGTAATATTCGTTTACAAAATCTTTCACAATTTTCTTATATGAAGCAGCACCGTTGACATCCCATATGCGATTCAACACATCTTGCCATTCAGGCGGAAGAGTGTTAATGAAAAATCGCACCATCTCTGACTGCGACATGGGATGACCATTCCATATGACCTGTTGAATCTTCCCGTTGACTTCAAGAACATGATCAATTAAGTCACCTTCCTCCCATCGATAATCAGTCAATTCAGCTATCAACTTAGAAAGCTTTGCCTTTTGTTTATCGGTAATCACGCGAATAGGCGTACGTAACTGAAGGGGAGGCATTGTTCCTGCAACGAATGCAGAACAAAATTGGATTACATATAATCCACATAGACATAATTGAAAAAAGAAACAAATTACTTTTTTTTTGGGTCAACGGTCAACGGAAGTCAACGGTCAACCGAAGTCAACGGTCAACGTAAGTCAACGGTCAACAGAAGTCAACGGTCAACGAAAGTCAACGGTCAACGGTCGCGGTCAACCGAAGTCGACGGTCAACGGTCGTCGTGCCGGTCGGACCGGTCGACCCGGTCGGACCGGTGGCTC